>JADMLD010000235.1:1420000-1487500 GCA_017589585.1 Phylloscopus whistleri
GGAAGGTGCAGTGGATAGCAAAACTTCTTCGGCTGAGTTTATAGGAAAGGCACATCTTAATTCCTGCAGAATTTCTATTTGCCCTGTCATGGAAATAACTACCTAAAGCCTAACAGCAAGGCACTTATCCCTCTGAGAAAAAACCAGCTTTCCAGCTACTTATAGAGGAAAGTTAGAACAGGTGAAATAGAGGTACAAACTCATTTTAAAGGACATTAATGAACACCTGTTCTCAATATCCACAAAGCAAACACACAGTGCTGAGCAGCGGAGTGCAAATAGATGCCCAACCTCCTCATGCCCCCTCCAGCCCACGCTTTATTAACTGTGAATGAAGACAACGAGGATACTCAAGGAAAATGCTCATTCACGTAGTGCCAAGATTTCATAAGACTAAACAGGGACCCAAGTAGGCATAGTACAACCTCTGGGCTGTGACAGCAGTCTCCTGCCATTGAAGCTCATACAATGAATCTGTGTTATCACTCTTATTTACCAGGCTGCACGCCAACGACATGCCTGGGGGTCCATCAAATGTTTGCCTCTTACCTAGAATGAAGTACAGAACCCTGTAGGAAATCATCTTTGCTTTCAACCTGCGTATTTATAGCAAACGAACCATCTGATGCAACTGAACTGTTGTTTCAGCAGCTCACGTGCTCTTTAGCCATACTGTCATCTCACACAGGCTGTCAGAAAACACGGACTCGGACCCTGCTGTACAACATCCATCCTGCACCAGCAATGCAGCTTGAAAGAATTCACACCCATGGTCCACCAAATCCAGCTATGAAACTCATTCAAGAATCCTGGGGCTCCAAATGTGCTTCCCACCACTTTACTGCATGCCAAAGATTCGTCTTGGTTACTCCAGGTCCCTGGAAGGCATTCTTCCATCTGCAGGTTTCCTTCTATGGATCCAGCTGACTTGCTGGAGATGATTCCCTGACACATGCATATATGTAGCAATGATTCCTTTTTTGAATTCCCTGTGCCTCAAGCAGTCCCTGTGTCTCAAGAGAGACTGCATCCATGAGAGAGAATCTTTCTGACTTAATCTCTGTGCAAGAGGGATCTTCTATTTTATTTCTTCACCCCTACTTTTTTATAAATGTACTTCAGTGCATTTGCCATCCTGAAAGTTGTAAAGAAATGTTTTTATTTCTGTTTTATCCTAGCCTGGATTGAGTTAAGGATGATTTCAAGATAATAGGATACATCAAGGCATTGCTCTCCCAGGAGCATAATAAATCTGTAAACTAGGGTACTAGGGCACATTAGTGCATGCCTCAATTCTCCTCCATGTTCTTCAGAGTATCCAAAGGGTGACAGAACACGTGTCCAAAAAGCTGCAGGGGTTGAAAGCTTGTGTCAGAGGGGTCAAAGGAAGAAGAACAATCTTTTAATAACTCAGAAGGACTAAGAGGAATGCAGCAAAACGGCAGAGCGTTTTGCTTTCATCCAAACATGAAAGATCCTCATTGTCATTTGTAACACGAGCCAATTAAAAAAAAAAAAAAAGATTATATCCAAAGTCTCATTTCTGTGAAATATATGAGGCAAAGACGGCTTTACCATTCCAGGTGAAAAACCTGAACCACTTCCTACAATCCAGAGGATGCACAAGAGATCAAGGCTTGTGAAAAGCAGGCTGAGAGCATCATTTCCACAGCTATTGAAGCAAACATAAATCCAGGCTGTTGCAGTCCCACACTCCCTGCTGCCCCAAACACTTCTTCCACTAGCACAAATACCAGGCAATGACAGACAGAAAACTATCTCAAGGGAGCCCAAGCAGCTGAAAACTGGCTCTGTTAGGATGGGGGGATTCTTTTTTCAAGGGGAACAGCCACTCTGTGTGCACTGCAGAGCTCAAACAGGGTCAGTCAGAGCAGGGAGGGCAGGGTCACAGCAGCTCACACCAAACTTGCTCCATGCTACCTGAGGGAGCATGTAGCTGTACACTGAATTTCACTACGCCCAGACATCACGTTACACAAATGAAACAAACTCCAAACAACTTGGTATGTCCCAATCGGCTCTTCTTCACCAGATATAGCAACTTTCCATTCTAACAGGACATGGCAAAACAAATACTTTTCCTTTAAGAAATTTCTGGAGGTTGCAGTAAGGACAAAAAAACCCCCAATATTCTATTAAAAAAGCTGCAAAAGATCTCCCATTACTGAGGCTATTTAGTTCAATATTCCCAATAATAATTAGAGATATACCTGCTAATGCTACACATTAAGAAACTAACAATATAACCAGATATCTAACAAGAGTAAGTTCAGTGACAACAAATTTTATCAAAGTCTAGAATTTTCACACATTCCAAAATCACTTCTTGAAATGTTCTGTGCACCTCTCCATCATGAGGAATGCTTTTGTTGCCTCGCTCAATCGAAAACTGCATAGCCTTCTTATGCCTGCTTTTTAAATGGTGTAAGAACCTGATATTTAATTCTGAAGAGTAGAAAAGCATAAAGAGCATTAAAAAAAAAGGCTTTCAACAGCTCTCAAGGCATCGAGAATACCTGTTTTGTACTGCTGACTAATATTTTAACCACTGTAAGGTGGAAGTGCAAGCTTAAGGAGCATGGAAGGTTACCCATGGTACATTAACTGTATTTTTCTGTGCAACCTACAATGCACCCATACAAATAAAAAATGCTTCCTTGGTGACATAATCACTGCCCTTTCAACAGCATTAGGCAAGTAAATTCCATGCAGGCAGCTTCCCTACTGGAGTCAATCACAGCTGCAGCAACTTCCTGCCATTCCCTAGAGAGCAGAAAGAGTTTTCCTAGGTATTATAATGAAGGAAAACACAAGTAGTTTACCAAAATATGATCAAATCAGTCTTCTCTGTGGAAAATGACCTGTCTTGGGTTTCTGTGGCTCATCCCAACTCACACACTGAGTTAGTGTAACAATTCAGCCTTTTTGCCTAGGAAATGCTGCTGGGACCAGAAGAAATGGGATAGGAATGATGTGGCCAAAGACTGCCAAGACATGCCTCACAAAGACCATCACTATTCCTTCAGAAAAGTGTCCAGGGTTTCCAATGAGGTCTTACAGGTACTACTCTAAACTGAAGAATGGACTGCTTTAAAACAGAATGAAATGCTCATCCTATGACCCAGAGTGTCCCAAAAGTTCATGACAAAAGACATGCCCACGCCCCACCTCTGTATGAATAAGTAAGTATTTATGGATTTTATTAAAATTGAGGCTAGAACGAGTGCCATTTGCTCTCAGCAGAAATTTACAGGAACAAATTCCTTGCAAATACTTGTCAGATCTGGATAAATGTTTGAGATCCACCCTTGCATTTTTTCACTAGCCTACCTTCCTTCGGCAGCGAGGCATAAATTTTCTTTTAAATATACTGCACAGTAGTAAACACTGCTCGTGAATATAAGATTTATAGCACATTAATAAAATCATATAGGCTCACTGGCCTTAAATATATGAGGCACACAATTTAAGTTTTCATGACTACCTCAAAAGAGACCTAGAGTTGCCATGCAGCATGCTTAAATCTACAGAGTATTTACACCTACACATCATTCACCTCTTACCTATCTCTAATTATTTATTTTCTCCAGCAAAGGACAAACTTCTGAGAGATTAATATCGTACACCCAGTGTGATATTTACTTTATTAGTTTAGGATTCTTGAAAAACGCAAAGCAACACCTACAAGCAACAGAGAACACGGGTTCTTAGCATTGGTTTCACATGAAAGAGAAATAAAAAACTTCAAGGTTAAACACGATGCTTTAAAATAATAATAGCTAGGAGGCAGAACAACAAAAATACCTGGAATCCAGACTCCAACAAACAACAGAAAAGTATCTGCAAGTAGCTTGGCAGGTACCCTTGAAAAACAAATACCTTTGACACAACATACAAGTGCTAAAGTGTAGAGAGAGTAAAAAATACCTGAAATCCAATTTCCATTGAGATAGATAGATATAGATATAGATATCTATGATATCTTCATTCCCTGCTGGAATTTTACATCAAATTTTTGTATATCAACTCAAGTAGAAATTACTCATGACAAATATTACTGGTTATTTTATCAATCAAACCCAACACTGTGTGGAGGAAAGGTTTCAAATCCATTCCCAAAAAGAATGAAAAGTTCATGTTTTCAAACAAACAAGCATTTCGCTTCCACAAATGCTTTGATTTTGACTGCTTAGTTACATTTTGGAGGCTAGTGATTATTGCTTTCTTTTATTATCATCCCCTCCAAAAGTGTTAAGGTGATTGACACTTACAGCCAACAAGTCAAAAAAAAAAATCATTAACTTGACTCTTTTTGTTTTTTTTTTTTTTCTTAATACCACTAGTCGACATACATTTTTTTAAAATTTTGACTTTGATTCCAGAGGCAGCAACAACAACAAAATATCTCAAAATTGACATAATAGGAAAATAATTTCTTCATGACTCTGCTAGGATCTTTGTTTTTCTTACAGTGTCATAGAAATCAGTTAAATGAGTTATTGTGGATTTAGATCAACACAGGTAAGATTAGAAGGCAGACTGAGAGTAACGGAGGCAGATCTTTAATCCTTTCAAGGTTTCCTCTGATTGCCAGAACTTTGCAAGTAAGACAAGTCTTCCCTAAATGGGCAACTGAAGACTCCTGGATACAAGGAAAATCTTAGCCAAAGCCAACACAACCACACTTTGACCAGCTTTTCCTCCACCTCCCTCAAGCATAAGACTAATCAGGGATATTTTTGGGATGGATAAAGGAGGTAGGACAACTCTTTTTTGTAATAGTCATTACAAAAGCCAGCAAAAGTTAAAGCAGCCACCCAGCTGCTCTCACTTGCACTGAATTCTAATTTCCTGCACTGAAGAGTAATTTCATATCTCAGTCTGTCTCCCAAATCAGAAGACTGATTTATACCTTCAGCCATAAGCAAGTCAACTCTATTGTGCAAGCCTAGAAAAATCAGCAACAGTTCTAATTTTGGAATCCCAAACAGCCCCTCTCACATAAAAAGTTGTCTCCCAAATATAACAACATACAAGATATCTCACATATGTACACAAATACATAGAGCAACAGGAAGATAAAATTCAGTCCTTGAGATCCTACGCTTCTCAATTCTTATTTGCACCATTTATACAAGTTCCAAGTAGCTACAACTCCATGTGGTGTTTTACACAGAAGCACCAGCAATGCATTCAGATCTATAAAAGGTAACAACAGGATGGAAACGGATGCCCCAAATACACAAAAAGCTGATCCATGCTGCCATAATTTTGTATGAATTTTACCAGTGATTTCATAACAAAATGACAGAGCTGTACACTCCTAAAAAACACAATCTGAAAGTTTTAAGTTCATCTTAATACATATTAGAATTTCTTCCAAATATTGCTAAAACATACACACACATATATATAATAACTATGTATTTAAATCCATTACTTTAAAATAAGAACTCTTTTGAAGAACAAGAATTAATTTTGTACATTTGTACATCTAAAAAATTCAGTCTTGACTTCGCTGGCACAAGCCTGACACAAACATTAAAGTGCTCATGATGCAACTTTCTGTGCAGTAAAATTAGATAATGTACATAATGCATTGCATGCTATTGATTCTGAAATGACATTGTGGAAGAGATTCATACTTAAGTGTGCCACAGTCTCCAAAAGATCTTACCCTTAATTATTTATCAGAGCCAAAATGCAGCCATTTTCAGAATTTACTTATCAGCATTCTTTATCTTAACATTATACCCTGAACTGTATACAATATTTTCACATTTGCAATATTTGATGCAATATGCTTTGTTGCAAGAGACAAAAGAAAAGGATTCTGATTCTGAGTAGGCCCCTTGTATTTCTGTACACCTTCAAAACAGAATAACAGAAGTGTTAAAGCATTTGAGATTTCTAGTGTGAATGGGCAAACCATTGTTAAACAGCACAAACAGTCCAACATACTCTTTTTGGCAAACGATGCTTTAATTTTGTTCCAAATGGTTTAAGAGGTGAAGGAGTGGGTGCAGGGAGGTCTCTTACTTTTACATTTGTTCATTTGCAACTGATTTTTGAAATGTTTTTTTCTTTGTAGCCTTCTGGAGGGGTTCAGTCAAAATGCTAAACTGATTGTAATGTATCACTAACATCTGTAACATACTGATCATTTCACTCCCAAATCCTTCAAACATTTGCTGATCCACAACTGTTTCCAGACTGGGCCTAAACAATTTAGTACGTAATTACATTTCAAAAAGAATTTTTTGTGCTCTGGTATTATCATAAAATTAAATTCGGAAGTCTCCACATAACATGCATTTCAGCATTCAAAATTTGGGTATTTTTTTTTTCTTACAGCTACACACAGTGTCTTCATAAAAATAAACTGATTTAAAATTACTACTCTGGTAGTCTATACTTGGTCAAAACTTACTGAAGCTCCATTTTATGTTTCCTCTGTGAATTAACCTTCTTACTACAAGAAATTGTCTTTCAGGTTCCACACCCGTCTTCTCCCACTTACAAATTATGGCTGGCTTAAAATCCAGTGTGCCTCAAAAATAAAATGGAAGTATCAGGTCTCCAGCAAATTTTTTTAAAACCCCCAAATTACCACAGTAAACTTGAATAGATACAAGCCTATATTCACGTGTTTTGCATCTTTGGCTTTCAAAAGTACTCAGCATATTACAATGTAACATGTGCTTCCAATGTCTCACATTAGCAAGATGATAGAACAACTTTGAAGTACATTTGCAATATCCGTGCCATCCTCACAGGGGGTTTTATTCGGGTATATTTGACATAGCAAACTTTAATTCTTTAATTCTTTATGCCCATTTTAAAACTCAACAAACCCTAACCCTTAAAACTTTTATTTACTAATGCCATTTATTCCTGAACTGCTTGCAAATAACTTGACAAAGCTGACGTTCCAAACAAAGACCACACTTCCTGCTCTTCCAGGGAATCTGGAACACCATCAATGTTTTGTTCAGCTTGCATAAGTCACAACTGATTGGCCACAGTCCCTGTGGGCATGCCATTTCATCCAGACTGGACGGTTCATTAGTCATAATTACTATAACTGTACAGCAGAGACTGCAGTTTTATCTCATCATACATCTTTGATAAAGCTGCTTCTATTTCTGCTTCATCAGCATGTGAAGTTACATTATCGGGGCTTTCATTTCCCAATCTGTGATTAACATCGGTTGTTCTGCTTACAAAACGCGCACCAAAAACTCGAGATAACGCACAAAGTGAGGCCACGGCGTGACCACTGCTTGAACTTTGCGTCAGAAATCCTGCAGCAGTCATTGCTGCAGAGGAAGAAGAGACTCTGAAATGACAGAGCCCCTAAGAAAATCCAACTGAGGAAGCACTGGCAACGCAGTTTGTGAGAGAATGAAACGAGGTTGTCGGTTTCTAACGTGAACTGAGACACAGAAAAAATCTCTGCTTGGCACAAAGGTTAGAGGCAGAAAATTTCTGACAACTGCTGGGTCAATCAGCATTTTTCAGGTAGCGTTTATACAGTTGCAGAAAACGAAAGCCTGCGACATAAAGAACCACGATGAACACTGACAGCCACCGCGCTGCACTCCAGTTAGCAAGCAGATGCTGAAACACTTAAATCTAATAAGGGCTGCGAATGCAATCTTTAGCAAAACGCATGTACAAGTCTCCCACTAAGGCATTTCCTCGTTGTGATGCTTGTTGCTGATTTTTCCATCTTTATTGTGTGATAATAGGGAACACAAAGGCTGGTGGCACCATCTGAATGTGCACCGTGTAGCCATGATGGGCCACATAAACAGCCATAATCGACAGCTACACGCAGGCACTGAGGCTGCAAAAATCCCAGAGTAATTAGTGTTGTCTGAATGCAATGACATCTGTTTTCTCATGGTCCTCCAGACTTGTCAGGCCAATAAGATGTATATGAAAAAATATGACAACCATTGCAAATGCCCTTCTGAAAGGTCTCACTTTGGGAAAAACTGAAGGAATGACACGTGCCACCTCTTTTTTGCCAACATACCTAAAAGCCAAAGCTTGAAGATTAGAAAAAGGTCTTTTGAGTCATTTTACATTTGACTATGGAAGGTTTATTCAGAACAGAGCGCTGTGCTTAGGTAAGAATATACTGCAGCAGCTTTTGTTCCTTTAGAAAAGCAAGCTTTGTTAACAGAAGAGGAGTAAATGCAACTGTTTATTTCTGACCAGTGTGCTTAGGCATCCATGTCATCACCATCTCCCTTTTTAATTAAAGCAGCAGACACCATGTAGACCACAAGAGTGTATGTCTATATACATATTATTATTATTATTATTATTCTGCCTAAAGAGTGCAACAAGAGCAGTTCCATAGCCGTGCTTTCCGACATTGCAAAACCACTGTACCCTTTTCACCTGAAGACCTAAGCTTTTGTTTTAGGACTCACAGCCTTTTTCCTTAACATGCCTATTCCCCCCACTCTTTTTCCGGACTGTGGCATGTTTGAGCATGCGTTTTCTCCAAGAAAGACATTAGTCATCATTAACAGAAGCCCTGACACCAAGTCTAAGTGCCTCTCCACAATGACCAAGTGGCAATCATCTTTCTCTTACCCTGTCACTGCTGATTAGGGGGTTCTTTCATGAAAATTTAATTTGTCGCCTTTCTACAGCTCCTTTTTACATTTCTGCAATAACACAGCATGCCAGCAACACTAAAAACACAGTAAAGGAGGCTGGACCTGTTTATAAGAAAAGGTGAGATTCAGACTATACTTTTTACCTAGTTTAACAAAAAAAAAAAAAAAAAAAAAAAAAGGCAAAAAAGCCCTGCAGGATAAATAAAACAACTGACAGAAGAAAACTCCCATTAAATACAGAAGGACTCAAACAACCTGGCACACTTTTGTCCAGCTAAGTGAAATTTGTTTTTCCTCTGGAAGACAGCTAGCCAACCCCTCTTCCAAAGCTTTGTTCAATAGGCAAATAGGTAAATGGAATAAAAACCCCAGATTTTTACAACTAATTAATTTCATAACTGCTCCAAATATACAGGTACTCAGGTTTTTAGTTTATATAAATATTTATTAAAGGATTTCATAATCCAGTGATAAATTTCAACCTCACTTCTTGAGTCTGTGTCAACACTGCCCTTGCAGTTAAAGAGTCTGCCATGAAGAAAACAGCTTTAGCTGCTGCAGACAGATGAAAGTTTCAGTCACAGATGATACTTTGCAGCTATTCAGCACACACTGTCTCAGATTCCTGCTCTGTGTAACATTACAAACATTGTTGAACAAGATACCATAGCAGTGAGTTATTTTAAGGAAGTTTTTCAAAACATTTACTCTTCTGCTTTATTTCAATTTGTCTAAAGATTTTTTTAATTATAAGCATATGCTATTTTGTTAACATCTGTGCACAGCATAAAACCTGACTGAATTCCAACTTCTGAAAAAATGCAGATAACTTACATCCCTCAAATAAAGTAACAATATCAGAAGACTTCATGAAATTCAGATTAAGATGCATGAGTTCGTTTAACTGATTTTCCATACAGGTATACTTTAAAAAAAAAGAATAAAAAAAACAACAAACCACCACTTATTACAATTTTTATGTTCTCCCAATATCTTTCAGAATTTAATTAAGTGCAAAGCTAAAATCTGGATCTACCTCTATTAAATTCAGAAACCACAGCTAGTAAAATCCAAGTCGTAAAAACTTTATTCAGCTTCCTAAAGTATTGGTCCTCCACTACTGACGCAAAACAGCATTGGTAGTCAGAACAGCAACTGTATTGCTAACACTTTGGATTTATAAGAAACCTCCAATATCTTTAAATAGTCTCCACATATGAAATTTAAGAAGAGGAAACTAGGAATTAAAAGCGGATTTTGAATGGCAGACTGTGATTGTTGCACTGCTATGGCAGTATAACCTTGATTAAATGCAGAGCAACGCTAAAGTAAAAACAAAGCCCTGCCATGGCAACCTAAATTAACTACTGAACCAGATCATGCTGATACAGAAAGCTGGCGTTTTAAGCTGTTTCACTCGGACTCAGGAAAAAATCTTTGACTTTCTAGAGGGCACCAAACAAAGTTAACCTTCCGTGGCCGCACAGCTCCCATTGTTCCGTTCCCCGCGCTCTCCTCGGCTCCTCGCCTGACGAGCCAGGGACGCGGACGTCGAGATCCTGGCTCTCTGCATCCATGTCAAGTTCAAGTACAGGAAGTTTAGCTCTTTGACTCCCCCCCAGCCCCCACCTCCAAGTCACTTGTCAGTAAAAGGTTGGGCGATTTATTGACCAGTGCAGGATGCCTACTGTCAGTGCTGAAGGAAATATGAGCGGGGGCTGTCGCTACTGTTCTGGAGCTCATTGATAATGACATACCTGCCTCTGTCACCCATTACCCATACTACAAACTACTTAGACCTAACTGAAAAATCAATAGCCTACTTGCACCGGTTCCTGTGGCTGCCTCCTTTGATTGTCAGCTCCTGTCTAGGGTCAGCACTTACATGAAAGGGGCTGTGACTGCCTGATGCTTTCAGGACAACCTAACGATATGAAACTAGCCAACAGAACAGTAAATTCTGTCCCCCTGCCCTCCTCATCAATTAGGCTTTGACTAGGCTTGCCTGTAGAAACCTGACCTTTTAAGTTTAGGTGAATATGGAACTAGCTGAACACGCCATTGCCCTCAGCACTGAGCCAGGAAATCCACTGACAGGTTAAACAAAACAGAAGGTTGTAACTGTCATAATTTGCATTGCACTTTCACGCCAACAAGGGTGTTATCAGTGGGGGCAAGCCCTGGAACACACAACGCAAGCACCCTAAGTCACTCTCCTCATAAATTTTCAAGTGAAGGGAGATAAAACATAAATTCACAAACGACCGCACATTTCAAGCCCCGCTTTCTTTCGAGTTCGCACTCTGGAAGCCCCCAAAGTACACAAACAATTCCCCTTTGGAGGCGTGCTGGCACGCAGATGCCAGTCAGAATGAACCTCCAGGACAGATGATGGATGGGGAAAAGCTACCTGCCTGCGCCTCTAAAGGACTCCTGTATTAGGTTTGTTCTCCATTGAGTGTTTGTGTGCATCAACACGAGACATTAATGGAAAATACACAGGCACACACCTGTATTTTGGAGCAGCAGGTAGCCATAAATTATTTAAAAATCCCCAGAGAGCCCTAACTGGCACTTCTGAGTAGTATCCACTTGTACATCCTGCATCTTGGAAGTCCATTAGCAACTTCTAAATATCCCTGTGACTACAACTAAATGATAAATGTTATGTTTTAATGCATGCACCCTCCTCCAAAGGATATTGACAACTATGAAGCAAAGAACTAAAGCAACAAATCTAAGACCTAAAGTAAAGGCTGAACTATAATCCGAAGCTTAATACAACAGTTTTTGTAACTATATATACACTTTTTAAAAAAGTTAATAGCTGAATGCCTTGTTCCTCCTTTCTTCCAAAATAAATAAATATTAAAACCAAATTAAAATACTTCCAAAGTCTCTGATTAGTGCTCCTTTCTCATATATTAATTTTCAATCAGAAATTATTTTAGGCCCTTTTATGCTCCTGCTTCCATGGGCCCGCCATACACAATATAAGCATTACTGGAAAATGCAGGCAGCATGAGTGATCCAAAGAATTTATACAATTTGAACACCCAAGCTGCATCACACCATGAAAGGACTGGCTGCATCTACAAACTGTAGCTAATACTAATTTTTTGAAACTCTGAGAAGGCTAGGAAATTTCAGTGGACTTTATCCAGTGCATACAGTTAACAACTGTTAATGTAAATATACAAACTACTCCTAGAAATCCCAGGCAAGGTTCAGAACAATAATTTAAGTAATGCTTTTTTACTCTACAGCTGGACCTTTTTAACTCGTGCACCCTTAATATCCTTCTCGCACAAAACCGTGCAGTGCCAGACACAAGAATGAGCTCTTGGTAAATAAGTGAGAGGAAAATCAGTTCCAAAATTCCAGATCCGCTTGTAAGCTTTACTTCTGAATGCTGCCCCCCAATATATGCCAGCTGCTGCATTTACGTTATTTCAAATGCACTTTTTGAAATTGGAACTGAGAAGGGAAAACGACCGAATCACAAAAAGACAAAAACTTTTTTTCATTAAAGCTTCAGATAATATGTTGCACTGCAATGATATTTGTTACATTGTAGCAAACACACGATGTTCTAAATCGACACAAAACAGCACAAATGCAGAGAAGACTCCTCGAAAATGAAAGCGCAGAACTGCGTTAAAGCCCTTTCAGATAAACAGAATGGCAGTTAGAATTAATATTGTACTCCAAACAAACTACAGAGCAAACACTAGTTAAAAATGGTAGACCTAATTGAGTCTGGATGGTCCCCTTTACAGACCTAATGCAATGATTAACTATGCATCTGGTAGCATGTCAAGTCCTTTTTGTGTGCCTATCTGATAGTGAAGTGAAAGGGCATGGACAGTGTCCAGTCCCAGCAAGCAAATCATTTGGAAGCAGTCATAGCCATAGATCAAAGATTTTTCACTCTATCCAGAGTCTATTTAAACACACCAACCCAGCCCCTTGTTGCAGACAAAACCAGTTAGAAAATAAGAAAGACTCCTTGGGATACAAAGATAATAAAGGAAGATAGAAGTAGAAAATGAAGAAAAGAAACAGACTGGCAGAACCTTGATTTCCATAGGCCAAGACAGCTGGTTTACATCCTAGTTTTATTTCAGATGCTTAAAGAAAAGGAACAATTTCCATCTCTTAGATCACCAAATATTATTTCAATTAAGCTATGCAGATGGCTTCTATACATTATTTAAGCCAATGCAGTTTCCCCTTTCCAGCAGTGGGAAACGGTACCTTGAACTATTCTGCACACAGGTTTTACCTCATTCATAAGAAAATTAAAAAGAGAGCAGCATACTAACATGGAGAAGTTACTCTGAAATAAGATATGCACAGCAAGATATAAAATAGGATTAGTAGCTATGATCTGATTCTCTCTTTAGAAGTAGCAACAAAACCCCTGCAATGGTTTTAAAAGTTGTAGTTTACTCCTTTTATGCCCACATAGTACTTTCATAGGATAAAAATTCAAAACTATGAAGTACAATGCACAGAAAAGTAGATGGTTCTAACTGTGCATTTAATTTGAACGAGGGAGCAGTTAGAAGACTGCTCAAACAAGACTTCTTTTAAATTAAACAAAAATTGCATGCTTTTTTCTATCAGACCCAAAGTCAAAACAAAATTGTCTCAAAATACAGGGAGGAGAGTGAGAGAGAGAGTTGATATATTCTGTGCTGGTCACCAGTGCTATTGAGAAGATTGAGCCCCCTCCATTCCCTCCTCCCACAACACCCTTTCCTTTATAAATTGCCCTCATAGAAACTCTCTGAAAGGTTACAACCTGGACAGTGGCTGGTGAGGAGCAGAGGATTTCACATTGCTATATGTTGTACTCAAGGAATCACTTTTTAAGCATAAGCTTATAAACGAGGAACTTTTGCCTCTGGACCAGGAAATCGGCATTTTAGAAGAGTTTAACTCAGACAATTTTAGGTTAACTTACACATATGCTTTGTCTTGACAAGGCTGCAGGAAGATTTTGATCTCTAAAATAGCTGTCTGACCAGTAAAACCACACAGGCTATTGTTTGTTGGCATCATTACGTGTACGCACAGAGACATCAACATCTAAGGCAATAAACATCTGCAGCTACTGACAAAAGAAAGCCAAAAGCCTGTAAATTAACATTTTTTTTCATTTTCAAAACTTTGATTTTGCTTATAACGTCTTTGTATTTTTCATACTTTTAAAGGAAGCGCTGATTCAGGCTCACAGCAATTTTAAGAACCAGACATTATCTCTGTAGCCCACCTTGTATTTTTTTTAAGCAAATAAGTGTCAATGAATTCAGCTGGAGGTGTAGTTGAGAAAATCCTAGCACGTTACATGCTTTCACTTCTTAAAAGTGATGTTATTAATATAATTAATCAGTTAGTATAAATAAAGACCAGCCAACACACATGAAATTTGATTATTTCTAATGGATGAAACAGCATGCACCCACCTCAACTGCATCCAAACAAAAGGCCCACATGAAGTTTTAACAAGAAGAAAACCTTACAAAAGCACTGGAATTGTTCCTTTTTAGCACATGTCTGATTTTCCCTGATTGCCAGCTTATTAAAGATAAACTTACAAAACAATATTTAGCATTCAAACCAGTCTACAGCTAAAGAAGTCACCGTTAGTCACCATGAGAAAAGAGAAGATGATACCTTTAATACAAAGTTCAAAGCATTAGAGAAAGTCCCTCAGCAGCAGATTGCTTATGGTTAAACACCAGATTATGAACACATTCACATTTAAGACCAAACAGGAAAGCAGAAAAAAGCTACTTGAAGGAGTAGCTGGAACCAACCCCTTTCCTGCTGAAGAAATGAAAGCTAGAAGAGACTTAGAAACATGAATTCTTTAATTTCCATACCACTCAATCTTCACAGGAATAAAAGGTACAAGATTTATACAACACTTTAGGCTGATGAGATACATTAATGACATTTGTAAAAATCAAATCATCCTTTCTGCTCCAGTGTATGCCATCAACTAACTCCATACACACAGACCTCAGAACAGATCAGCAGACACTAAAGCCTAGCTGTGACTCCCAGAAAGAGGTACACACTGCACACCACCGAATGCAAAAGGAATTTTATCCCTCAAACCCGGCACAGCGCTGGCTGTAACTATTAACCCGGCTCTGCTGTGGAGAAACACAACGTGCATTACTGAATCATTTCTTTTCAAATCCATACATTCCCCGCAGCAGTTCAAGCTTCATCAGCAGTGCAGGAATGTATGAAAATGACAGGCAAAGGGCACTAGCTCTTTTCCCATACAGTTCTTCTATAAATGGAAGCAGAGTCCTACAAAGCACTTAAAGCTGAGAATGTTTGAAGACTGATCTCCAGGAAAAAAATAACACAATGCTAGGTTCCACGGGCAGATTAATTATTCCGTTTTCTGCAGAACTTTTCCCATTAAATGAAAGGACAGAGAGGAAACCAACTACTAGAAAATAATGGAAGACTAGCTGGGTCTCATCCGCAAAGCTGCCATGAACAAAGCATATACAAACACATACATATTTCATATGCTATTCTCAAAAATACTTCTCAGCCCTTTTGAGAGCACCTGCTCCTGAATTCACTTTTCCCTCTGCCTCTCAGCAAGGGAGAGAAAAAGGACAGGCTTGGCAGAAATCCTTTAATAGCCTTAAGCCACTTTGATTAAACTTTGATTTACCTGAAAAATTACACCTTATATCAGTGGCACGTTACAGAAACTTTGAAATACACTAGTCATGATTAAAAGCCTCTGAAATATTTAACATATGCCACGTTGATAAGCTGGTCAGGCAATCAAATGAAAGTATGCTATATCATAATGCAGCAAGAAACTCATGTGCTTATTGCTAAAAACTCAAAAACTCTGAGCTGCTTCCAGCTTTTTTTCCTTTTGTTGTTTTAGTGGTTAACACAAATACACAGCATTCTCTTGAAGAAAAAAAAGAAAAAAAAAGAAAAAAAAAAAGGAAAAAAAAAAAGGAAAGAAAAAAAAAGAGAAGAAGAAGCCTTAATGGCAGCCCTTCGCTGCTTCTCTGCCATCCTGAGCGTGAAGAGAACACGGTGGCACATCCCTTGCCTGCACGGCTGGATTTCCACCCGCCCGAGCTCCCCGCCGTACGAGCGGGAGGGGGCAGGAGGAGCCAAGGCAAGAGCAAACACTGCACACCGCGTCCCCTCGCCGGTATCTTTTTACAGAAGCCCTCGCTAACAAAACACTATAGCTCCAGGCAGCGGCATGCTGATGTTGGCACTGCTTAAACCAAACAAACACGATGTTTAACAGTCAAATAAAATGTCCCGCAGCCTCCCTAATGAATTTGTCAAGGACCATCAGATCACCCCCGCCCCTGCCTCATTAACTCAAGTATGATGAGACGGATTATAACGAGAGAATACAGATCAATCGGTCTGAAGACTTCAAGTGGCTTTTAGCCCTGAGAGTTTCCCTCTCTGCGGCACACACACGCACACGGTCTTTTTTAATGGAATACAGTATCTCCTGCTGCTGGAGGGGATGCCACTTCGTTTTATACACCATCAAGGAGCTGCTGATGGACTTCTACACTAACATACATAAAAGCAGAGGTGACAAGGGCTCTTCAATTATAACCTCCTCGGATCCTGTTCCCCCTTCAATTATTCATCCGGGCGAGAGCAAATTCCGCCACAGATGAAGCCGGTCTTAATGCAGTGCGGCCACAAACGCCCAGACACGGGAGAGAAGGGTTTCACGTGCATTATTTGCTGGAAGTGTTTAAGTTTATTGCTCAAATGATGTTTCTAATTAGCGTCGGGGCAATAAATTAAAGTCAGCTTTTGTTTAGCTGATTTATTATTTACTAGGGCTTCAACCTCAGGCAGGAAAATTGGTAATGAATTGTTTTAAATCTGAACACTGGTAACGCTACATCATTAGGCACCTTTTCGGGGGGGGAGTGGGAAGGGAATCGCCCCCTCCTCTTGCTTTTACCCTGAAAAAATGTAACGCGTGTGCCCCCGCTATTGCCAGGGCAGCCTGAAGGCTCCGGCCATCTCCTCCGTGCCCAGGACACGGCAACCCCTGGGCTGGGCGCTCTCTGCGAGAAGCGAGACCCCGCGGAGCCCTCCTGCCCAGCTCTGCCCGGAGGGCGGGTGTGCAGAGCCCTCTCGGGCGGCGAGAGCTGTGCCAGCCCGGCAGCGAGTGCACCCCGGGAGCTTTGGCGGCGGCGTATGAAAGGGACCCCCAAGCCCTAACTAACTCTTCCCTTTGCCGGAGGGCAGCGGGAGGCGAGGCGTGGGACCTCGGAAGCTCCGCGATGAGCAGCGATGCCCGCCCGACGCTGCCGCCCGCGCCTCCGGAGCCTCCGAGCGCCCCGGGGAGGGGGCAGCTCCGCAGGCACTTACCCGCGCCCCGGGGCGGAGAGCCCCGCTCCGGCCCGCGCATCCCCGGGACACCCAGAGAGCGTGCGAGCAGCGGCGCCAGCGCCCTGGCGAGCCAGCGACTCTGCCCTCGTGGCAGCCTGACCCCTTCTCCCCCAGCCCTCGGAAGCCGCTCGCCTGGGAGCCTTCCCTGCGCTCGTCTGCCTCCCCACGGGGCAGGGCCCGGCGGGGACACCTGACACCGCCGCCAGCACCGGGCACCGCGGGCCAGCCCCCCATCTCCGGGCGCTGAGTGCCCCGGCAGCAGGCAGGGAAGCAGGCAGGGAAGCAGGGAGCCGATCCTCTCTCCTCGCGGAGGACGGAGCCGCACCGGCGCCGGGCACGTCCGTACTTCTTGCAGCGGTACGGTCGGCACCAGACATGTTTCTAATTTAAACGTACACAGAAAACAGACGGCGGCGTTTTCTTAATTAAAATCAGCCAGCTGCAGCGAAAGGAGGAGAGCGCAAGGAACGAGCCCAGCCGCTGCCAGCGGGTTACCGGGAGGCTCTGCGCGGAGCAGCGCACCGCGCCTCCGCACGGGCACGGCCTCGGTGTCCCGGTGGGCTCCCGGCCGGCGAGAGCCGCCCCGCACCGCGGGACTGCACGGCCCAGGGGAGGGCAAAGCAGCTGCGCACCCTCGCCCCGAAGGTGTGGGAATCGTCCTCCCTTCCATCCTAAGTTCCCGCAGGAGAAGCAGATCTGGCTGCTCTGCAGCAGGTACCGCCCCGGGGCTCCCTCCGACCTGACACTGCGGAGCTACGACTTTATGTCCAAACCATTCCACATTCTTATTAATACAAACTTGCATAAAATATCGTTTCCTTTCGAATAACTCAATCCCGCGCTTTAGGAGCCTGAAAAGAACTTTATGGCACAAGATTTATCTAAATTAAGGTGACTGGGGGCAGTAAAACAAGGTGTGCCACGCTGCTCGGGTGACGGTCTCACTTTCACTGCTGCAGCACGGCATTAAGCGGAATAAGATTTATGCCTGCGGTGAAGCCCCGGCCCGCCTTCTCCCCTCTCCCCGCACGCACCGGCACCGCCGCCGGGTCGCCTCGCAGACGAGAGGCGGGAGCAGGGAGCTCAGCTTCGCCCAGGGGCGAAGTTTCAGGCATTTTTGGTTTCCCAGCCCCGCACCCCGAGCCTCCCTCCCTCCCTCCCTGCCCCGCCGCCTCATCCCGGCTTGGGGCCGGGGGGGGGGCGGGAGCGCGGGCGCGTGTGCGCGCGCCGGCCGCCGCGATTGGCCGCGGCGCTGACAGCTCGGGCGGCGATTGGCGGCGCGGCCCCGCCCCGCGCCCGCGCGCGGCCCCATTCATAAACTACAGGGCCCGGCGGCGGCGCCGCGAGAGGGACGCGGCGGGCACACGGCGCGGCAGGAGCGGAGCGAGAGGCGCGGAGAAGCGGGAGCCTCGGCGCGTACGCACCTCCAGGGCTGGGGAGGGGGAGGAGAAGCCACCCCGGGCACGGCAGCTACGCCCTCCTCCCGCGCTCAGGATAAAACACAGTCTTGTGCAAAGAAAACCAAAAAAAAAAAAAAAAAAACAAAAACAAAACAAGCAAAGCGAGCGACAGCTCCTCTCCATGCAGTCTCTCTCTCACAACAATCCATGTAGAGCTGCAGGACGGGGATGAGAGATCGCAGACCGAGTGCGCCCGTCTGCGCGTAAAGATAGAGGCAGCCACAGAGCCGGGCTCAGCCAACGCCTCCAGCAGGAAAAGGGAAATCAACAACACCCCCTGACAGTCTGAGCGAGCGGCAGCCAAACTCATGCACATCTCTGGCGGTGCCACGGACTGAAAGAGAGAGAGAGAGGCAGACAGACAGACTGACACAGAGTTCACTCTTCCGCTGAGGGCATTGCTCGCATTCTTCTCCTCCTCTCGTACCGTGTGCGGTTTTAAACTTCGCCGCCGACCGGCTTTTCTGCGGGGACCTTCTGCAAGTCCTGGGGAAGTTTGTTTGTTGTTTTGGGTTGTTTTGTTGGTTTTTTTTTTTTTTTCCCATGAACTATTGAAACGGCATTTTTGCCGCTGCGCCGGGGGGTGGGCGCCTGAGCGCAGAGGCAGCCCAGACTTCCCTGCCCCCATCGCCATCCAAAACTTTGCGCTCCGGGAGCCCGCGGGGGCTGCCCGCCGCTCCTGCACCGGCTCCGGCATCACCAGCACCGCCGCCGCCGCCCAGCCCGCACCGGCCCGCTCCTCCTCCTCCTCCTCCTCGCCGGGGCAGCGCTGGGCTTCGCTCCTTTGTGCTTCGCCGCCCTCCCCGATTTCTTTAATTGCTCTGACTGGCGCGCCGCTGCCGCCTTCTTCCCGGAGGCGGCGGGGGTCTGCGATTTGGCCGGTGCCCTCCGCAAAGCTGCAGCCACCGCTAAAGCATTGGATCCCTCAACGTACTGCGAGAGCCCGGTGTACAGCCCGGACCTGTGCCCCAACATGATCGCCGCGCAGGCCAAGCTGGTCTACCAGCTCAACAAATACTACACGGAGCGCTGCCAGGCGCGCAAGGCGGCCATCGCCAAGACCATCCGGGAGGTGTGCAAGGTCGTGTCGGACGTGCTGAAGGAGGTGGAGGTGCAGGAGCCGCGCTTCATCAGCTCCCTGAGCGAGATCGACGCCCGCTACGAGGGGCTGGAGGTGATCTCGCCCACCGAGTTCGAGGTGGTGCTCTACCTCAACCAGATGGGGGTCTTCAACTTCGTGGACGACGGCTCCCTGCCGGGCTGCGCCGTGCTCAAGCTGAGCGACGGCCGCAAGCGCAGCATGTCCCTCTGGGTGGAGTTCATCACCGCCTCGGGCTACCTGTCCGCCCGCAAGATCCGCTCCCGCTTCCAGACGCTGGTGGCCCAGGCCGTGGACAAGTGCAGCTACCGGGACGTGGTGAAGATGATCGCGGACACGAGCGAGGTGAAGCTCCGCATCCGGGAGCGCTACGTGGTGCAGATCACGCCCGCCTTCAAGTGCACCGGGATCTGGCCGCGCAGCGCGGCGCAGTGGCCCATGCCCCACATCCCCTGGCCCGGCCCCAACCGGGTGGCGGAGGTGAAGGCGGAGGGCTTCAACCTGCTCTCCAAGGAGTGCTACTCGCTGACGGGCAAGCAGAGCTCGGCCGAGAGCGACGCCTGGGTGCTGCAGTTCGGCGAGGCCGAGAACCGGCTGCTGATGGGCGGCTGCCGGAACAAGTGCCTGTCGGTGCTGAAGACGCTGCGCGACCGGCACCTGGAGCTGCCCGGGCAGCCCCTCAACAACTACCACATGAAGACGCTGCTGCTGTACGAGTGCGAGAAGCACCCGCGGGAGACCGACTGGGACGAGGCGTGCCTGGGCGACCGGCTGAACGGCATCCTCCTGCAGCTCATCTCCTGCCTGCAGTGCCGGCGCTGCCCCCACTACTTCCTGCCCAACCTAGACCTCTTTCAGGGCAAACCCCACTCGGCCCTGGAAAGCGCTGCCAAACAGACCTGGAGGCTAGCCAGAGAAATCCTCACCAATCCCAAAAGCCTCGACAAGCTATAGGGTTAACACCCCCCGCGCGCAAAAACTCGCCCTCCGTAAACAACCACGGCGCCTAAAAAACTTTTTTATTTAACGCGGAACGACGACGGAAAGAGGCGGCGAAAGACAAGCGCCCCCGCCGCACCCCCTCACCCACCTGCAGTTCGGCCTTTAAAAACTTGCCGACGGTTTTCCCGGCATAAACTCTCACCGCCTTGCACGGAAGAAGGGAAGAGCCTCCTCTCCTCCTGTCCTCCGACGTGAATTTTTAAAAGATCACAAAAAAGAAGCGATCGGACTTTTGCAACTTCAAAACGAAACCCGAAAGGTACATTTTCCAATCCATGTATAGTCCTTTTCTTATGCTCTCGTTTGCCTGAATGTTGTCACCAAGTGAAAAAATTATTTAACTATATGTACAAATCTCCCTTTAAAAAAAGTTTTACTGATGTTAAATGTATTTCGGTGCCAAGGTCAGATTATGTGCCCCACAACTGACTTGTTGCAAATAGTAATAAAAAAAATATTACTTTAACTTTACACTTTTTGTGAATGGTTCTTAAATTCAGGCAAGTAGATTCTTTCTGAACCTCAGAAGGAATTATTTTGAAAGAAACGAAACCACGAGATGTAAAGATAGGCTTAACGCAACACCTAGCCCAAGCCTTAGCGTATTGACTGATGTTTTCTAAACCTCCTTCTAGTTCCCATTAAAAAAAAAAAAAGCGCATCTAAGAAAAAAAAATCTTATATATTCTGTAGTTCAGCATGTGACAACATCTGCTATATTTCTATTACTCTAAGATTCTGTTCTAAATCTTGGAATATATGGAGCATCGCACAGCAGCTCACCACAGTTTAGTCAGAATTACAGCATGCCTTTTCCTACCCTACAGTCGTTTTTTCTCCCTTTATTTTTTTTTTCCCTTTATGGTATTCCTTGCTTTTATTTTCCCCCGCTAAATCTCGAGCGCTGCATTATGTTTTAAAAAACCATCGCTGTTTGCTTTCGCTTCCCAAAGCGAACGCGCTATCTGTTTGACTTTGACACGAAGGAAGTATAGATCCACCCTGAATAATTAATGCCATTTACAGCAACCGCTCGATATTTTTTTTAAACAAACGTTTGTTGTTGCCCGGATTTTTAAGTACCGCGTAAAATCGCACCGCAGCATAGTCAGGCGGGGAGATAAGCAGGAACCCGTCAGGAAACCACCCGATCCTACACCGGCACCCGGGCGCTCTCTGCCGATCCCCTTCCCTGCCCGAGCCCCCCCATCCCAAAGCGCAGCCCTGCCTGATCCCCCGTAGCCATTTCGCTTAAAACTTGCTCGGGACGACTGAGAAACACCGGCAGCATTTTTATCGGAAACGCAGTCCTAAGATTTAAAAAACATTAGCGTTACCCGCTCGAGCTGCCCGAAAAGATTGCAACGCCGGCTCGGAGCATTTCGAGCAAGTTTTCATAGCCTTTCGTGGGCGGGGGGGGAGGTAAAGAAAAAAAAAAAAAAATCAAGTTCTTGCCCCGAAGGACTATTTTCGTTGCTTTTTGGACGGAGGTGGAAAGAAATAACTATTCAAACATGAGCTGCTTTTGCCCCAGAGTTTAAGAAGGGAATCCTGGATGGCGGCAGCAGCCGGGGCGATGGAGCGGGGTGCGCGGGGCCGCCCTGCCCGGCCGAGCGGCCACACCCCGGCCCCGGCACCGCAGCCCCTCCAGCCCCGGCTGAGCTCCACAAGTCTTTTGTGGAGCCATCGGAGCGCTTTCCACAGCGCTGATCCCGGATCGCCCGGCAGAACGGGCTTATAACCCGCGGGGCTACCCTTTCCTTCCCAAAACAGCCCCGAGCCCGCGTGTAAACTCAGATCGTATCGCTGCCGATGCTATCGCTACCTAAGGCAGGTTTTCCTTCAGGAACCTGTCACAATGTTTTCTTTTCGGTAGTTTAGACAAATATACAGGGAACTTAAATTTATCAAACAGATGAAACCTCATTAATTAAGCAGGCCTGCTGAGCTTACAGCGGATTAGTTGTGGGTTAGTTTTTTGGTTTGGTTTGGTTTTTTTTCCAAGGGGCATTTTCAACAGCAGCTTGTCCTCGCTATCGAGGTACACTGACTTCAGCTCAGGGTGGGGCAGGGAGGCGTTAATGCTTGAAAAGATGCTGTTTGTTAAATCATTTGGTTTTTAAAATAAAATCATTCAGATCTGATTTTTAGCTCCCCCAACCCCTGAGAGATTACAAAAGGTTTTTTGGGTTTTTGGTTTTTTTGTTTTTAATTTTAAGACCTCCAGCTAAAGTAACATCGCAAGTAGAATGTAAGAGGTGTAGCCAGTATTTCGTGTAACCAACCTCTCCTGTTGTAAGAACTCTAAGAAAATCTCTCAGCTACAGAGTAAAAGATAGAGTCAAACCAACCAAACCAAACCAGAACGCCTGCTCACAGTTAAGAAAACAACCTCTACCACATACTGGGAAGCAGGAGAAAAGGAGGCTAACTATATATGTCAGTGTTCCCACAAAACACATAACAGGAATGGGAAGAATTAGTAACTGCACTCAAAGACCCTATGTGCTGAACATGAAAACCAAAAATGCAGAATAATGCAGATCTGTAAGACTTTTCTCATGCTAATACAATACAAAGCAGAACGTTTTAGATGGAAAATGCAATACAGTAACATATCAAACTAACTTTAATTTCACATTTACGTTCTTTTCATCATTAAATGTGTTTTTTTTAGTTAAATGGGGGGGATTAGTGAAACATAATAGAAGGAGTAAGCATATAAAAATTTTAAGCACTATTTCATACAATAATTTCCAATATATTTCAGAAATTCTTCAGGACCAAAATAAAAGTTAAATCTCATTTATGACACCGCATAAAATCACAATTCTAGTTAATTGCTTACATTAAAATCTAGCCCTAACAAATTGAGAGCACTGCTTTTCAAAATATTTTTTTTTCCCCTGATAGGATTTGATAATCCCAGCCTGCAGACCCACTGATGCCATTTTTAATACAGACAAGAGCAATTTACCCAACAGGAACAAAGAACTGAACCTGTGCTTAACACACACGGTATTCTCTCTACAGACAAGCAGAAAACCACTACTTCTTCCAGCAGTACCCTTCCCAAAGAAATCATTACCCAGTTTAACATTAGGCAGGCATTTAAAAAAGCAAGAGCTGTGACTGTGCTTAAGTTGTGAGAATATTTACCAGTTGTGTCCTACTTTTGAACTGTTGCTGTAACACTGCAGAAAACATTTGACTGCAATGCTATTAAGCTAACTGCACGATGGGCTCCCTTTGCAACTGGAATTTCACTGAAGGTTACTAATTTTAACCAAAGGACGAGTAATCGAGCACCTTGGAGCAAATAAAGTCTGTGGAAATTAGCAAGTCAGCTCAGAAACATCTTTTAGAAGGGCAATTATGTTTTATGCTTAGGCACAATAAATAATAACAGGCCCTGTAAAAGGTGCAGGAGCACCGCAAACTCAGGAGTGTGGGAAGCTCAGTACTGTTTTACACTGACATTTGCTAAAGTCAGGAAAGCAAAACAAAGCATTTGGGCTAAAACCTTGCTGAACTTCCCCGCATTCACACGGGCCTGCGATTGGAGATGTCTTTATTTCAGACGTGTCTCCCTGGAGCTTTATTCCCAGCCAGCTAATTAACATTCAAGTAGGGTCGAATTGTGGGAGGGGGAGAAAAAGGAGCAGGAAAGGACGCGTCACCTACGTGAAGTTCAGCAACATATACGGTCAGTGGCGAAGTTATTAAAGCAGCCACAGTGCAGCCCAATAGAGGTAAAGGAAGTCAAGTGAAGAATTAAAGGTCTTGGGTAATTTGTCATCATCTCTCAGAGCTCAGGGTCAATGATCTCTTACCTTTGGGTCGATTTTCTTAAAACTAGGATCTTCTTCATCCACCTCAAAGTAGAGCTCAGAAAGAGTGATGGAAAGGGTGCCTCTCACTACGACAGAGGGTGCCACGAGCTGAGCTGGTGTGCTGAGGGACACCGGACCTGCCAAAGTGGGAAAACACCAACAATGTTCACACTGAAAAGAATGCGAGTACAAATGATTTGCTTTTCAGGCCAAGGACATTAAAATAAAGCAAAGAGCACAGCTCGTCCTTAAAGAGCAAAGCCCTTTTTGTCCCGGGAAAGAACATATGTAACAGATTTGCAGTGTCTCTGGGCTGCCGAGCACCGAGGCAGCTGCAATTGCACACTGCTGCATACATTACACAGAGCTGGCTTCAGCATGGCAGCCTTAGGCTTCTACTCAGACACATTTTCTGTCCAAGAAACTCCAGGAGTTGCACACCTTCTGTTATACAAAGCATAGAGAGCGCACACATGAAATCTTGAAATCTTGTCTGATGTGTCCTTTAGTTGCTGGGAAGTTTTGATAGAATTTCACAAAGGTGAACACAGCAGTCAAGGCTCGAAGTTGTCTAACTGCAAAGTGTTCCCTCATGGATGCTAGAAATCTATTGTTAAGGTTACACAATGTTATAGAGCCTAAAGTGAAATGTTTTAAGATGCTTTTGGATCCCATGTTAAATATTGTTCAAGGATTCCATACAGTGTTAGTGTAGCTCGGGGACTGTGGGAGTAAACAGCTGGAGGGTTGGTTTCCAACTGAATGAATTTTTATTGGAATAATCACATCTCCACAGGGCTTATCACAGGTTCAAATCGGACTACTACTGAAAACAATAGGTTCAGCATTATATAAACTAAAACGTACAGAAAGAAAACAGGTTAGGTTTGTCATCCAGCTGATTAAAAGGCAAGGAAACGAAGTTACGTGGCTGCAGTATTATCTGACTTCTGTAAAACAGTGGAAGATACTGAAGTGACATAGACAATTTTGTTTTAATAAAGCATCTATAAATGAGGTACACACGTTCAGGTAATCAACGTGAGAATAACTGACAAAAAATTCAGATGAATTGTCATTTCCATCGATTGTTAGGAGGGTGATGGTCCTTAATCTCGCATCAATCTCAATGTGTGCCACTAGGACAAAAGAAGAGATGCTCTGCTGAGATCAGAGCAGCTTTGCCCTCTATTCCCAACGTACAAATACATTGTGTCTGCAGATGGGCATGAGATAGCTGCGGAACTGCCATGATTTCCCAAAGCTCACCCCCACAAATGGATGAAATAAGCAGCTATGTGTTCTTTTGCTGTCTCCCTTTGCCCCCTGTACATTAGCATGTAATCCAGAGGAGAAATAACATTTTTTCAATCACTCGCAGACATTCAATTACAGGGCAAGCAGACAGATGCAGAAGCTGGGGCAGTCCAGGTCCTGTAGAAGACCCCTGACAATTTCCACTTCATTTCTAACCCACACCACTTTATTAGTGAGGATTACTTCTTAATCCTATTGCCATTGTCAAGATTATATAATTAAACTCCCCTTTCACCTCTATTACAGTATGAATGTATTACTCAAAGCAATGAATGAATAATAGAAGGAAGCATGGAGAAGGCTGTTGAGAAGGCAGCTCATGGTAGAAAGGGAAAAATAAAAGATACATATAAAGAAATGCCTTTGCATCATTTTCCCATTACTTTATTTTACCTTACTCTTCCTATGCAGGGGGTTTTTTTGTTTTTCCTTATGCTGCATTTTTAACTTTGCTTTAAAAAAAAAAAAAAAAGAAAGAAAAGAGTGGAATGCAGTTCAAGGATAAGCAAAATGCCAATAAACAATCACTTCCAGCACTTTCAGTGAATTATCATATACATGATCCATATCAATGTAAGAGTATACTAGCAGCTTCTCAGGGAACCAGAATTATCCAATAAATAATATTTTTCTCTAAGTTAAGTGTACATGGAATACCAGGTGAGAAGCAAAAGAACACAGAGAAGTTTGCATTTTCCCTGTAAAACCCATATTTCTCAAAATGCAATTGAGACATTTTATAACTCCCAATCTCTGAATCACTGGTTACTCCAGTTTTACATCTGGAACTGTACAGAAATTTACCCACCCCACTCAGATTTCTACATCAGCAAAGGTTGCACGTGATTATGTAAAATTAACTAAGTTGAATGATTTAAACTACTATTTCTTAAAAAAAAAAAAAAAGTCTAATGAGACTACAGTCTGTGGAGAAAGAACTTCAGTGGGGGAATGTCAAGGGGTTTAAATCCAGCAAGAAAAATACTTTACATGCAAGTAAATAACCAGTCTGTACAATTTTATAGACTTAGGAAAAGAATTAAAGGTCTTCAAAGCCTTAAATTACAGACAGCTTGCCTAATTGTCCACTAGGTCTGATGATTTGAGTGGACTGAGGTCAAGAAAACAAAAGAAGCCCTTTTCAAGGTAGAGCTATTTTCTATAAGGAAGGTTTCTAGAACAGCTCTCTACTGCAGAAGCAAAAAGGCAGAGAAAGAAAATGCACAAGTCTCCGCAAATAAACCTTCAGCATCTGAGGTGAACAGAAAATTATCTTAACGACACAGTTATGGGAAGTGTGTTAATTATCAGTGTGTATCCCAAACCACGATTCACTGCAGAGACGGGGAGATCAGAACTTCGCCAGTAAAGAAGCTGAGGAGAAAATTAGATAGGTGACATTACCTGTCAAGTTCTCCACTTCTCTTTCCTCCATGAATGACATGATATCGTCATCACCTTCCAAGAGAATCTCGCTTTCTGAGTTCTGGTTTCCTAAAACTTGACTCTTGATGGACTGCTTTCCTTTGACAAGTATATCCTCATCAGGAGCTGAAATGAGACAGGGTGCTGTCTGTCAGGTCTCAGTGACAAAGGAGTGTCATTTTATTCTTTTAAATGTAAGTTCAGGAAGAAAACTGCTTAGGACTAGCCGTGGGAAGTACCTGTCTTAATCCTCTAATGTTAGGACACATCTAGTTTTAATCCTATTAAGCCTGCTCAAAATTATCCAGCGCTCTCTACAGCGTTCAACTCTCTTTCAAGTGCTTATGACAGAGGGGGAAAAAGGATACAGCAGACTCCCTTCCCCTGCAGCCTTCCTTGGGAAGCCGAGCTGGAGGAGGGTCCCGGCTGCCCGGTGTGTCACCCCGACCCCCAAACCCCGGCTCCAACCAAGGACACGGGACGGCCGCCGCGGGCACAGCGAGCCTGGCACAGGAGCCGCAGCTCGGGGCCGGGAGCGGCGGGACCCGCCCGGGGCAGCGCCAGAAGCGGCCCCGGGGCTGCTCCCGCCGGGAAAGCCCCGGTAGCAGGGACATCCCTCCCGCTCCCGTGCGCGGCAAGCCGAGCCGAGAGGCAGAAAATCCCTCCATCCCTCCGTGCCAGGGGGTGAGGGGGCGAATCTGCCCCGGGATGGCGGCTGGAGGCGGAGAACAGCCTGCACCTGCTGCCGAGGGGCACGGCCACCCCGGACCCCGGCCTCCCACGCCCGGATTTCTCGGCATGGAAGTGGCCAAGCATGCTTGGAGCCGCGTTCCGCTCCGCACACGGTCACCGGGCCGGTGAATGCGTCCCCGCCGTGCCCGGGCAGCGACATTCCCGGCCCCGGGCAGCGACATTCCCGGCCCCGGGAGCGCTCCCATCGCCCCCCGGCACTGCCGCCTCGGAATCTCTTCTGGTTAAATCATCGGCTCAAAGCAGCGACACAAACACGGGAAAAAAAAAATTCAAAAAGGGACTTAAAAAAATAATAATTAAAAAGGGAAAAAAGGAGGTAATTACTCCCTCTACACTTAAGTTTTGCTGTGGTAATGCCAAAACACAGCAGTGTATGTGCCCGGTTTTTTTATTTTTTTTTTTTTTTTTTTTTAAGTTGAAAATACTGTTCCTTAAAAGGTACACTGAGAATACCCATGGCACAGCCGTGTTTGAAAAACATTCACCAAACACATCAGGACCAACTAACTTCAACACACTGCTGGCTGCTGGCTCTGACTGCTGCCACACTTGATTTGAAGTTCCACGGGCTCCCTCTAAAAATATGCTAATCTGCAAACATTTACAGAAGGCAGCGACTCCCCCTGTGGCAGTATAGAAAGTTTAAATTGTTTAAGTAAATACATGCATGTAAACTGCAAATAATAAAATTTTTCAGTTCAGTGGCAAAGTAAAAAAGAAATCCACTCCCCAGAAAGAAAAAAAAAGAAAAACAACAACAACCACCAAAAAAACAAACACACAACAAAAAAAAACCAACCCAAACTATAAAAACCCCATCGCAACAACAACAAACCCCAAATGACCAAATACTGGTTTTGATTTAGGCCTTGACCTTACAAAAAAACCCAAACAACAACAACAAAAAGCAAACATAAGCCTACACCTCAAACCAGCCAACCAAAAGCAGAAATAAAAGGAAATTTAACTTGCCATACAAAATGAAATGCAATTTATACATGATCCTTTTGCCCCAGCAATAGCTGTCACTTGTAAGAAAGCCTTAAGAAAAATTACTGCAAAGCTTTAACTGCATTGTACAAACACAAATTTTACTTTCTTGCAAAATATGCTCATGTAAATAATGATAACTCAGATTCTGGAATTGTTCAATGTGAGTTGAAAAACCTTCTTGTCATGGAAAATATGCGGCTGATATTTAGGAAGGTTTTCCTGTAATTAACTCCCCCTTGAGGATTTTCAGTTAGCAGCAGTAAAATTACCATCAGTGTACTAACACACACCACATGCACTCTTAGTCACTGCCCCACCAGCACTCTCTTGAAGATCAAAAAAAAGTAAAATAGAACAAAACCACCTCAAGATGAAGCCCAAGATAATAAATTATTTTCTTTTTTTCTTCTTTTTGGTCTCTGTTTTTCTTTTAATGCAAGCAAACTATATTTGTTGTTTCAAAAACCTCATCTGCACTGTACATACTTGCCATTTTTTGCTTCCTCTACTAGAATTTGTGTTGTACTGAAGATGCTGATTTCAAACTAGCTCTCTACCTATTCCTATTTAAGATTGAATTCAGAGCCAAGATCAAAGGTTAATACTTTCATACTTAGTACAACTTGTCCAAAACGTTATGATGTCCTTCAGTCTTTTAAGAAAAAATAAAATCAGTACAGCAGCTTCCAAACCAAAGATGACTGGATAACAGAAATATTGCCCTATCTTTTTCACTTGCTCAGATTTTAATTCTTTCCCTAACTACTGATATTCCACTGATTCAAAACCATACATCTTATGCATGTGCTGTTTTCAATAGGAGATTTTAGACCCTGAATTATTTTTAGTCCATTTTTGGAAACTTTTGTCATCTCTTTGCACGTGATGTTAGCTACCAACATTTCCTGACATGCATGAAACCTGTGTTAAAGTTAAATGCAGCTTAAACACAGGCACAGGAAGATGCCTGTCTACACACCTGCAGACACCAGCTAGTGGAAGGCAATGAGACATCACACTTTGTACCGGAATCTGCTTTTTCTGCACTGATGTAAATAAAGCAAATCTGCCTTTTCTGTAGTGATCTGCATAAACCACTACATCTGCAACCAACACTCTCATGCTTCCATGTCTATCTGCACACAAGGGAATATATTCCACATGGATTCACCTATTCTTCTGCAGATAAATGCACTGCTGTAGTTAGGCCATGGTCTAGTTGTCTTTATATATTTACTGGTTAGAGAGATGTATGACATCACGTGACGAACTCCAATCCCACATAAGCACAGAGTTATATTACCCTGGATTTCACATTTCAGGTCACAAACCCTGCTCTACCTTCCCTAACCACTCTGCCAGGCCTGCCTGTGCTGGTGTGACCAGAGCCTCTGGCTCTAACCCTGCAGCTCTAAGCACAAATTCCCACACACCTTTCCAAGATCAAGATCTCCAGGCATGGCCTAAGTATTGCTCTGAACACAACAGTGTGATAGCACACAACATTTTTTTTTTTTTTTCCTGGAACTGGTAATTATACCAGGAAAAGCAACTCAAGGAAAAGGTACATAAATAAAACCTTACAATGTATATTTTGGTTTGTTTTTTTTTTTTTTTTTTTTTTTTTTTTTTACAAAGGGCTCCCAGAAGCTCTCTCTACTCTCCCTATTTATTTAAAAACATAACAATGAAAAAACCAATCACTTTCAAACAAAGCTTTTGAAACATTATCTTTATAGGCTCTTTTTCACCCTTCTAGCTGAGGCAAAGCAAACTAACCAGTGGACTGCAATACTGCAGATGATCACCTGCTGGTCCCTTGCAGCCACAAAGCCCTGAACTCCTCTACCTATTACCTTGATGGAAATGCTACAGACTGTTTTAATCCCCCATCCCCAGATTTTTAACATCTATTAAAAACCCCAATAAATCACTTGTTAAAAAGCTTGATAAAGTATTGTCTAGCAGCTAAAGATTACCCCATAAATACTGCGTTTTGGGGTCAATTTCAAAATACCAACAGGTTTACTCCTTTTTTTTTTTTCCTTTTCTTTTCTTTCTTTTCTTTTTTTTTTTCCCCCTCCACATTTATACAAGCAATTTTGGTTCCATTTCTATATAGTAGGTGACAGGAAGAATAGACAAGAGTTAACTCCTTCCATCCTAAACTTTCTACCACAGCACCTTCACCTCTCTTTCCTTTCCCCACAATACACCATTAGACTGACTTTTATAAATAACCAGTTTGGAAGGATCCCTTTTTTTTTTCCCCTTTTCCCTTTGAAAAATTACCTAAAGCCTTTTTTTCCCAAGCAAGTTAATGTGAACTTGGGAATGGCAATTAAATTGTCAGAATTAAAAAATTTGTTTTTAACTAGAAGGTAGCCAGAAGTATAGTCATGGGGCTGGTATTGATTGTCTGAACAGAGAACATTAGTCTTCAGGTATTTATTCTGCCACCTCTGCACCAGAGGTTCTCCTTCAAATCAAATCAATCCTTGGGAAAGATTGGTTCTTGCTCCTAAGACACATAACTAGGCTGCAACAGAGCTGATTGTTGTTCTCTCTAGGTTTTACTGAACAATATCTAGGCTTCCAGTTGTTTCCGAATCATTTTCACAGTTGCAAATTGGGATGATTCCTACACTCTGAGTTCTCTGGGGTGGAGAATACATCTGGTTGCATTTGAAAGACACCAAGCAGTTGATAACGTGTATCTTCTGATGAAAGTGAGCTAAAATCCATGTTATCAAGCGTGGTTACTGCTTGTGCTGTTCCATTATTTATGCATTATTTTCCCTTGCCTCCCTTTTGGCAAAATCCCTTATGTCCAATTTCAGGTTTTGGTCTGTGATGTTTTGAAAAAAAACTTAAATAGGCAGTAGGGAACCTTTTATACATTATCTAAAAATGCTTTTGCTTCAGAGGCATGTAAAATTAATTGAAATGGAATAATTAATGATAAATTATTGATATGAAATCATAACATACTGGGGCCAATGCTCTGCAAATCCTAAGGATATCTACATCATCAAAGTCTGGTTCCAAAAAATCTGAGAACAATTGGAATTTCTGAGATGAAATTGGTTAATATTAGAAATTAATAAACACAATTCAGAGAGAAATGGATCAAGTGGCCACTCCAGTTGATCTTTTTGACAACTGTACTTTCTAAAACTCAAGGAAAAAAAATACCCAAACCAAACTACAAACAACACAACAAAAAAGCGAAATCCAAAGTGAAACAATAAAAATCCCAACTATCTTTGCATTCCTATACATTGTACATCGTTTCCAGTTGAACTTGAATTTGTACTTTGGTCATCTGTTTTACACCTTGCCAGTGGAAGTTTTTGCAAAAAGACAGTTGCATGTGTATACACACTCAGGCAGATAACAACTATCTATAATTTCAGAAATCACATTAAATAATGACTTAGGGTAAAGTAAAATATTCACTGGATAGATAAAGAAACAGAAGGACAACAGATAACAAAGGCAGTATGAAAATTCAGAATAAAACAACATCAAGAAGTTAAACACAATAGAAGACTGTTAAGGATGTCAAAATCCAAATAGAAAGGCAGACAGAAAACAATTAGGCCTATTTAAATTACCAGACTTAGTTACCAGCTATGCTTACTGGCTACTTCTGAAATAGGGCTACTTTTATTCATTCTTCCTTTGTATTGACCAAAATTGTTGTCCTATCAATTACAAACTGACTATAAGCCACAGCCCTTGAAATTCAGCATGGATTAGTGAAAATATCACATTAGTATGAAATATGAATAATTGCATTACTGTGTCTTTACTTGTGAAAGAATTAGTTATGCAAATTTAAACAGTTGCTCTAAACATTTTTCAGTAAGAAGATAATTTTTAAATTCTGATAAACAGCATAAAGCTTAAATATGAAAATACAACTAGAATACATCAAACTGTGACAAGTATACGTAATATTAAAGAGGAAGGAAGTTGTTGTTCATCCATAGAGTATTAAACAGAAAAAACCCATGTGCCCTAAAGTCCATGGTATAGGAACAACACATAGTATTAAGAACAACAACCCCCAAAGCAAAAAGTGGGTTAATTAATTCTACATCTTGCTCTTCTTTCTATAGTCAAAGATGTAGGGCTCTACAAACGTTGCTTTCAGATCACTTTATTGACTATTCTCTGTATGGTCATTTATTTCAGAGGACTGATGTCACATTTGGCATGATATCAGCTGACATATTGTAGACATTTTCTCCCAGAAATGGCTCTTTAAGGCTGAGTGCAAGAGGTTAAGATGCCTGACGGAAACCAACTTTATGACAGTGACGTTCTTCTACATTCATGCAACACTCTTAACAATCTAAAATTAGCATAAAACGTACCCCCCCCACAATTTCTGTGGGCAGATGTATGCGTGTATCTATGTATTCACAAGCTAAAAAAGAAAAAAAAGAACAACCCCAAATAAATTTAAATTATTTGCACCATGACTTGTGCCTTCAAGGTGAAGGGTACTCAGCTTTAATTATAAGCCAATTATTAAGTACGAAACTTTTTTACCTTATCAGTGTATCCTCATGAGATAGCAGTACGAAACTTTTTTACCTTATCAGTGTATCCTCATGAGATAGCAAAGACGTAAAATTCTATACTAAACCCCAAAGTTCACTGGTTTTGGGTGTGGTTTTCTTTGTTATTTATATTTTGATTTACTACAGAATCCTCAAACTGACTATTGTATTAGTATGGTAAATACATTTCCCTCTAGAACGGACATAGCATCTTATATCTGACTGATCCCAGATTATGAAATGAGGATTAATAACTGTAAAAAAAAAAAGCAATCTCCTTTTTTTAAAACCACCAGGTAGAAATGATCATTATTATTATTTTGCTGCTTGTGCAACACATTGCACATCAGCATTTGCTACTCTTTCTTCCACATCAAATTCTTGCAGAAAAACTTGAGGACTTTACCTTTAACTGTACCTTTGCTACAAAGGTACAGTTTAACTTGTCAAAGTGTTATTTCTCTTTTATTATATTGGTAACAATGGGCAGATATATGCTAACTGAAATAATTGGCGTGGATTTCGAACAGGAGAAATTCTTCTTCTGAAGTTACTAAAGTATAAGCAGGCAATTTACACAGAAGCCTGTCCAGGGAATTAATGGCAAAATTGCATCCACTTCTCTTCCTCCTAGTGAGGACTGTAACAGTTGTATGCAAGGCATGCACACGATGCCAGCCCAGCTGAGATGGAAAGAAGGGGCTCAGCAAACACCAGCGCTGCTGCCGTGAAGGAACGGCCAGGTCACCTCGGCACGGAAACGCAACACCAAGAGCCTTTGCTTTGGGCCCATTTGCTGGCATCCTACAAGGACCAAGGCCCAGCCTTTCCCACCACATCCTGGAACCTGCTGGAGGCGGATTTTACACTGACCATGCTCTCCGGCTGCCCTGAGTGTCGCTTCAGGATGTGTCGATCCGAGGGGGTTACGCACAAATCGTCGCCGGCGCCGCAAGTCATCTTCCCAGTAGTCGAGGCGCCAGAACTCACGAGGACGACTACAATGAAACAGAGGAGCCACATATGTTAGCAATTATCAACCAGCATGGTAGCGCTGAATTTCTGCATAAAGCTCTCCTTGTTTGCGCTGCTTTCGCCTTTTTTTTTCCCTAACCTCCCCCCCCCCGCCACTTTCTGCAATCTTTTACTTAGGTATGTCCTTGAAAATAACAATATCACCTTCCAGTCTAAGGAACTCCTTTCCCTTTTTTCTTGGAAGGTGAAATGAGCACTAAATACATCATTTTGAAATGAATTGCTGACAGTGTGATCAGTTTCCCCACACTCTAGTGGCATGTGCTCCGATTTCAGCCTCATTTCAGCCTCAGCAGGGCACCTTTCTCAGTGACTGCATTTATAAACCAGAATAGGGAAAAGGCTATTATAAATATGGTATAGCATTACCTATATTAATCAAAGTCTGTCCCCCTTCATTTTTCTTCCTAATTTGTGCCTTTTTGCACAAGGTCAGTAAATCATGCCATGAATTCTTGGTCCAGAAAGTGTTAACTTTAATGAATACCTCAGTTACATGGTTATGTATGTGATAATAAAATATTACTCTGTTTAGATGTGCAGGAATTTAATTAAAATAATCTCTTAAAATATTCATTACATTTAGCCCCTGAGGCTTAGAACAACACGAGAAAATGCATTTCTTTTCCATTTACTGTTTTTAAATAAACCATTCCAGGAGAGTGAAACAGCAATCTATTTTCGAGCAAATCAGACTGCATTTCTGGTTTATGTAGTTGTGTTTTTACATTTAATTAAAAACTACATGTTATGATGTGTAATAATTGCTACACAGAAAGCATACTTTTAAAAAATTACGTCTAGAAAAGGTTATATCAAATTCATTATTTTCCATTTTACGCTCCAAATATACGTAGATCTTTTTGATACGGTCATATATAAGTGCCAGTTACTATCTCTTTAGATGATCATGAATGAATGCCACCATAACCCAGTATTTTAGCCCAGAGAAATGTACAGAAAATGCCAATTTCAGGTATAGCAAATAAACAAACAGCAAATACCTGAGGCCTAGAATAGCCACGATACCCTGAAAACGTGTATGTTCAGATTAAAAAACAGACTTTGCTTGTTTACAGAGCCAGCACTGAAACAATAGATGAAAATGCAGATACATATTCCATTTCTGATCCAGGAGCTAACAGAAAGTATACCTGTCAACACTGACAAATGAATAGGCATAACTAATTTACAGATCACAATGCTAAAAACACTTGGTATCTACATTCGTAGTTCTGATGTTTAAAGGCAGAAATTAGTTTTATTTAAGGTAAATCAAGGTTTCAAACAAATGTAGTAACAAAAGCCAGGATGATTTGCATAAGGCTACTCTCGAACATGATTTGTAGATATTAAAATTCCAACCAAAAATAATTTTATCAAAATGGAGACTGTCTTTGCATTCTTCATTAAAATTCTATGCCTATTTCTAACACCAAAGAAAAGGCAGTGTTAGCCTTCATCTTCCTAATTGCTTAATTTCAGAAAAATATTGAAGAATTGGAATCAAATTCCCCAGTATCTTATTTTCACACTTGTCTGTACTACAGTCACGCTAAAATTGGGCTGCTCTGATTATAAGACCCCATGATTTTGGAATAATTAACCAAAGAAAAACTCCAAAATACAGGAAGATATGAGTTTATTCAAAGGTCGATTAATAACTTAAAATTCTCCATTAGTGATTATAAAAAAAAAAAAAAAAAAGGCAGAACACAGCTGGCTATGTGCATGCCTTTGATAGCCGTAGAGCTCGGATAGGCACTTCATCATTCTGCCTTCCTACATTTATCTGTTAAAATTATTATCAAATATCAGCCAGGATGCAGTCGTGAATCACAGCCTGCTCCTCGTCTTCAGGGGAATGATACAATGAGGGTCTATTCATCAGGGTGGCAATCGGCACGAGTAATTAGTTCCCTGCACTGGGATCTCCTACAAAGCCTATTCCAGTCGGCACCACAAACATATGACAACCAAGAGCTAATGGAAGCCTCTAAAATTTGTTAACCTCTTCTGCCATCAATCCTGCTGGTGTTCTGGGCTACAGTGTTATGCAAAGATGGTAAATTATTAATTTGTCATTCATCTACCTCGCCGCGGTTTTGATAGAATTAAGTGATGCCATTCTTCTGGGGTAACAATTACAATTACGGCGCATTACAAAACTATGCTGAAATTATTAGGAGAATAGGTAACAATGATCAGGCATGAAATATTATCCTGAAACGTAATATATCTTTAGTCCCTTGCTTTTATTTTCAATTCTGCATACGAAATTTGCATAGGATTCTACCTCCTTCAGTGGTGCACTGATTATTCACACACAACCACGTAACCACTATCAGACTGTGTATTTTAGTCTTTGTAAGTATTGGCAACCACTGCATTATGAGGGGGAAAAAAATTATCTACTCTTTGCACATAGAAAAACATCCAATGAAACACTGCAAAGCCAAAAATAAACACCCGTGTTGACTAATTGTTACAAGTGAGCCATTTTTGAGAGCAGCTACTGGGAAAAATGCGTTTTTGAACCAATATAAACCAGTTTATATTACAACATAAACCAGTACACCAGCCACTCCAGCACACTGTCTTACTGGTAAGAGCAATTAACCACTGCAGTCCCATCCCCAAAAGGCAATGCTGTACCACGCTTTGTACCTCTGCAGCCAGGGGGAGACAGACAGAAACAGTGCTCTGATTTTGGCAGAACTGACTGCTGGCAGACTGAAGGACTGTGAAGCAAAGGGCCAAGGAGGCAGATTCTGGGGACAGTACAGCATCTACAGGGGACACTTGACAACAGGAGCTCCTGGCCCTGCAGTAAAGGCTGCCATATGGACTAAAGGTGCTATATGGACTGGATCGATGAATGTAAGTACTCAATTAGTCTAAGTGCAAGAGCAACATCGCTCGGGGGATTGGGGATTTATGAATTATAAATCATATTATTTGCATAGGTTTGTCAGGGCCCCCTCCAACATGATACACAGTAATTAGTGGTTCCTTAGTAACAATATTGACTGAATAGAAACTAGGCTTTTGTATTAAGTGTTTTATTCAAATAGCATAACTATTATATTGCTTCATTTTTCCAACAGTTTCCCAAATTATCACGCTATGTACTCAGAATTACGAGAAAACCTTTCTCTGATTCCCATGCACCTAACTTCACTGTAGAGAGATGAGATCAAATTTTAAATGACCAATATAACACGTTTCCTCAAGATTTTGTGTCATGGAAAAGTAAGTCACTTCACTGTGGGCAGCGAGGAAAAGTCTAAATTCTCACTTATTTCCACTCTCAGAACAAGAAACCTGTATTTCCTACCACTTTCAAAGATTAGGACAACTGGAGACAAAACATACCAACTGCTGTACTAGTTTTATTATGGTGTCATAACAAAGGTATTTTAGGCATGGAAATTACCTATTAGCCCTCATACCCTTATAGATTTAAACTGAATCTAAGCCATCCCAGAGAACAATGAGAGGATCATGCAATGGCTGAAGAATTACTTCTTGTAATGTCTTACCTGTGTATTTCAAAATACTCTGCCATCCCAAAAAAGAAACAGTCAACACACCAGTGTGGGTTGCAAAGGGACTGTGTGAGGTAGGGAAGAGGAAAGAAAATGCAAACCTACAAAAGCAACATTTTTGAGAGGTCTTGGGGCTGTACTCAAGCTACCGGTTAAGTGAGAATGGATTTTAGCACACCACAGAAGCTCCCATCCAGATCCTCAGATGAGTAAAGTTGGAATAAACAAATACAGAACAGAAAAGAGAAACAAATTTATTGACAAACAAAAGAGCACAGGATTAATAAAAATCTTCAGAAACGGAGGATGGATAGAGCTCTAAAAGATCTCTTCTATCTAGAAGGCTTTTTAACCTTAAAGGGAAGAAAACCTACTTTCAGAAAAGGCTATCACAACAAACTTAAAAGCAGAGAAGCCTGTGTGATGACACCAAGATAAATTTTGAGATGACACACTCCTTGTCAGAACTCTAACTGTAAGAGTTAAGCAGGTAAGTCAATCTCCAAACTTAATCAATCCTTGGTCTCTTCTCTAAGACCATCAGCAAGGCAATCAATCGGTGATGACAATTCCTAAGGTGTAGATGCTCAAACACAGAGACTTAGGCTAAATCAGTTTCAAAGACAGCCAAAAACAGAGTGGCAACATTGCTCATGCATCAGGAAAAACAGTACAGATCTGAAAGGACATCTAATAGAAGCTCCACAATTTCTCCATCACCCACTGAATGTCTATTCCAACTTCTGGTTATAATTTATTACACATTTTGGTTGCAATGGCTCATCAAATGCACAAAATCAGGTGTTCCTTCTAAATTACACAAAAAAGCAATCAAAGAATGCAAATAGGGGTGCCCATCTTGAAAGGAAAGATAAGCCAAATTATTTTAACACTGTTCAGGAATGCTTCTTGGTTTACATCTAGGTAACTTTTGCCTCCATATAAAATGTTTCAAGAACTCAGACCAGGTACCTTCTGCAACAGACACAAATATTTTTCTCAAAAAAGCCAAGAAACAAAAACAAACCTACAAAAACCCCAACGATAAGCATTTGCATTTGAATCACAGAATTATAGAACTGTTTTGGCTGGAAAGGACCCTAAGGATTGTCTTGCTCCAAACTCCCTGTCATGAGCAGGGACACCTTCCACTAGACCAGGTTGCTCAAAGCCCCATCCAACCTGGCTTTGATCACTTCCTGGGAAGTGTGAACTCAACTACCCTCATCCTGTCACTCTATGTTCTTGTATAAATTTCCCCTTCATCTTTCTTGTAGCCCATTTAGGTACTGCAATGTGCTGTAAGGTCTCCCTAGAGCCTTCTTTTCTCCAGGCTGAACAGCCCCAGCTCTCAACCTTTCCCCACAGCAGAGGTGCTCCAGCCCTCTGATCATCTCCATGGCACTCTGGACTCACTCCAACTAGGTCCATGTTGAGGACCCCAGAGCTGATGTAGCACTGCAGGTGGGCTCTCATCAGAGCAGAGCAGAGCAGCAGAATCCCCTCCCTCCCCTGCTGCCCATGTTGCTTTGGGTGCAGCCCAGGACACGTTTGGCTCTCTGGGCTGTGAGTGCATACTGATGGGTCACGTTCAGTCTCTCCTCCAGCAGCACCTCCAAGTCCTTCTGGGCAGGGCTGCCCTCAATCTGTTCATCTCTCAGCATTGATTTGATTGCCAATCCCAAGATAAAAGTGCTGAAGTTCTGGAAAATACTGCAAAACCTTTGGTGGAGTACCTCCAGCAGACTGCAGGGCATCTTGTAATGTAAGAGGCTACCTGATCTCGCAAATTGAAATCCATTGCATTTCCATTGCATTCAGCTGTATGTCCAGAATATTAACTAAAATCTCTCATATTTTGTATGTAATAGTAAAATGCAAGGTATTTTCCACTAATTGACTAGATAAAATGTAATTTCAGAGAGTGAAACATTTTCTGAAGCAATTCAATACTCTTGCAATGAGCTTTCACAAACTGTGATCTAAAATCCAAGTTACACCAGACCACACAATGAGCACACTAACAGCCACATGTCAATAAAAACTTATCTAAAAAATGTTTTGTACATATCGAGGTATATTACTGACCTGTATCATAATCAAAAATATACAACACACTTTGGAAAATGAAACCTTGACCTTGATGATGGCAAAGCAAACGCTGGTGTTAACAAGCAAGTTCTCAGCAGCACTACCAAGTTCCACACTTCATGCAGAGATCCCATGCACAAGTGTTTGCCAGGTGGCAAATCAGAGTGCTGATGCAGTAGGGAAAATTGCTTTTTCCTGACCAGATTCCCACTTTGCCCATACTACCAAAGCACAGAGGAAAAGATTTGATTGGCATTAAGTCAAAGTTGCAGCTAAAATATTACTCAGCCAGCTACACTCTGTGTATATTTCATAGCACTTCGCTGATAATGTGTCTACTTCAGGACATTAAAGATTAATTAAATCCTGATAAGTGCATTGAGATCTTTGGAAATGCTGCCTACATTACCTATACTTTCTTCAATGGCACAACCTGTTACAGTTCAACTCTCTCTCCCTCTCTCAGCTGCATTCACACAAGCATTTGTGTGGCCACTCTAAACCAAATCACAGCCGGAATTATTAGAGTTCATTGTTTTTATTCTGTTTTATATCAGTGACCTGCTCACCCTGCAGCCTCACCAGCAACTATGTGACTAAAAATAAGGGAAAGAGATGTGCAGGTGAGAGAAAGGAAGGAAAGGATGAGGAAGAATATCCAAAAGACATATCATGTAATCACACTCTAATATTAACAGAGTCTCTGGCTTTTCATGTTATCCTTATTTTCCCCACACATAGACATTCATATTCCATAGTCTCAGGAGACTTCCACAAATGGAAAAAAATTGGGAATCCTTAAAAAAAAAAAAAAACAAAAAAACAAACTCCTGTGGAGGCAGGCTCTTAATCTCTGCCACAGTTACTGCTGCAGTAATAGGAACTGGTCATAACAAAGGCCCAAGGCCACTGAGTACAACTTCCCTGGCATAATATCAATTATGCAGAACACTAATGTAATCCATTAAATCACCATAGTCTATCTACTCCTTCTAACCCTTCTCCAAGAAAACATTTGCCTTGGTCTATAAAGGATTTTTTTTTTTTTTTCCTAGAAGGACCTTTGCCTTCATCTGTGCTTCAATTTTATCCGAAGGTGAGTGTGAAGGGGGGTTTGCTGGGTTTGCTGAAGAGAGAGTAGTGTCATTCTTCTTCTCTTTCAGAGGAAAGAGATGTGAAAAGCAGGCTAGGAACTTCAGGCACAACACGTGCATGGACTTAGCACAGTTGTAGGGGACCTTTGTACAGTTTAAACCTCAGGTGCTTCCAGTAGAGAGGAGAAAGGAATGTCAGCAAGAGAAGACTCTCTTAACAGATGTTTCATGCTATTTCCCTATATAAACACGACAGTACAAACAGCACAGATCTGTAATTCCTAGATTTTGCATTTTAAAAACTAGTAGAAATGCTGTTAGTATGCTTCTGTACAGCAAATAGGAGATTATCTCTTTGGCTCACCCATGAGGCACCTCAGCTTCAACCCCTCGCCCAGGACTCCTGATTTCTGTGTTTTCATGGAATCGTACCAAAAATCCATTCCCACCTAACTAGCCTGCAAACAAAGCCAGAAGAACAATGCCAATTTCAGATATCACAGAGACTCTTCTCTGCGCTGACAAGCTTTGAATTCCTCATTTAAAAAGCAATCCAGAAAAAAATGTTGACTATAAATGTTTCAGTCTCCCTTTACGCATTATAAAGCACCATGTCAGGGAAGACGAGCCCACCTTTAAGGTGTTGCTGTCCTAGATAATGGTGTTATTAATCTCCAGTTTAAAAACAGTTCTGTTTATGTATGAGTTTATGTATGCTCTTCTTTGATCTTTATTAACCCCTTGGTAGCTAAACACAGTCCTGGCTTTTTGGAGCATTCTTTGAAGTGCAGGCATTCCAGTGCACACTGATACTTCAAAGAGGGCTCACTTAAGTACATGGTACAGTTCTAATCATGTATTCTGCAATCACTATCTTATCTCAGGCTGATCTTATTATGATCAGTCTAAAATAAAGCTGCACTGCCAAAGACATCACCATGAGACACAGCTCAATCTGTGCTGCATTTCCGTCAAGATTAATTATAAATTAACTGAAATGAAAACTACTCCACTTTTCTACCAGAAGTTAACACGAAAAAGTTTCTCCTGGCTTTCAGCAAAATTAATTCAGACGTGATTTAGACATGAAGGAATGAACAAAGAGCAAATTTGGCCTAGTTGCTCATAAATCTCTGCAAATCTCGCACACCCGACACCCAACTGCAGTCAACAACATTTGTTTTGCAAAGTAACTACAGCTTGTACAGACCCCATAAACTGCTATTCACACTGAAAATAACAGTAATTCCTACCATATACAAAAAATAGGTACACTGCATCTTGCTGGAGGGTTTTGGCTATTAGTCTGATAATGTGGAATTTTAGTCTGCAGTACTTGGTCAGCCCTTCCTTGCCAAAATTATAAGAATAAATGTTGAAGCATACAACATGACAAAGGAGCCAGCTCAATCTTCATCTCCTTAGCCATTCCTGTTGGTTCTGATGCTTTCACCTTAAGCACATGCAATAGGAAGTAACTATTTATTCTGCCCTAATTACAGCAACAGCAGATTTTCTGTGAGGAATAACATACTTTGAAATAGTATGATTAAGATTAATTCTTTCCAGTAGCTTGGAATTTGACATTATCATCTTTCAGCATTTGTGGATATAATATAGATCAACCTTTTGACCAAAACAAGAAAATCTGGCCAGTTCTGTGATTTTGTTTGTACATTGTTCTGATCCCTAAAGTATTAGATACAGGAATTACAGTAAAGCTTTTCCCAAAACTCTTCGATTTGACCTGGTGCAAACATTTCATCTCTTCTAGAAGAAACAGGATGAAATCACACTCTCATATATCTACACTTTAAGAGCTGTGGCTAACCTGTATCTTTTTTTATAGCTCTCTTAACAGCTGGATACTTTTCTTGCTTCCATAAAAATGTAATAGTGCACCCCTCTGATTCAATAAATACTTTTCTGATCTACGTTCTTCTACAGGAAGTTTGGGGTTTTTTTCTCTTATGTGTATATTTTTTCTGAGTCCTCTGACAGAGAGGTCTAAAGTAACTGAGGAGTTTTATTTGATTTTTTGAGGGATTTTTTATTTTTTTGCTTTTGATTATTTGGTTTGGTTTTGTTTGGGTTTTTTGAAGTTAAAATTACTATCTAAAATTAACCAAATTAACTCAACAATTCAACAACCACCATAGAGAGGAACAACAAAGATGACTGAGACTTAGGTACAATTTTTTTTTAACTTAGAATAATAAAGAAAAGACAAACCTCCCTGAGGTCTCTAAATGCCTAAATATCAAGAATACATTAATTTTATCTTTTTATTCTGGACAGTTTTTGAGTGCATCTGGGGACACAAGGAAATTCTCCTTCAGCCTCTTGCTAAATCACAAATGAATTTGAACACCCTTGTACCTCTGCTTGAAATTATGGAAGGGGGAGCAGACAAGTCTCTAAGGTCCACAGCACATTTGGCTACTGTTAGACAGCATCTTGGGAAAGGAATTCTCAATTCAGATTGCAGGTTAGGATAATGAAGCCTTAGAGACACCCAACTTCAATATCACCTGCATTTCTTCTGCTCTCTGATACAATTAAAATAAAAGCTTTTAAAAAAAATCCCAATCAAAATCAAATAAAATCAACTATGATTTAATTTAAATGTTAACACTCCTGTCCGAGATTTAATTCAGGATTTAAAATCTGAGGAGAGGAAAATCTGGGAAATGACTTCATTGTGTGATGATTGCAGGAACACATGTAAGAGAGAGCTGAAGTAACTGCAAACATTGTACGCTCTGAGACAGGAAACAATAAGCACAAGGCAGCAAGACCACTGAGAAGCACATGGGGCAAGACTCCTGCTTCCATACCAGCACAGCATCCTTAGGAAACAGCAACAGGACTCAACTCCCTTTAAAAATGCTTCACTTATTAAATAAATTTCTCCCTTGAAAGCCTTGCAAACTATCTCCAAAAAAACCCCACAGCACTGAATTATGATGAAGCATCATTTCCTGGACCACACAGAGAATTCTGTATTTATTGAAGGTTTAAATAAAGGAAATGGTAGCCTGCAAACACACCTTCTCTCTATTAGATGTGATCCACAAAGCAGGAGACAAAAGGTTGGCAATTCATAGATGCTGCAGAGGGGGGGAAGTTCAAAAGTGTTACTTGACAGGGTCCTATCAAAACTATTTAAGCTACTGAACTGCCTCTTGGGATCCACTGATGCCCCAAGGGTCAGGAAGGTTGTTGAAGCCCTCATGACATTTACAAAAGAGAAGTGTGGAAGCCATCCTTATCGACGTTACAAAACCTACCAAAGGACTACTGGCAGTAAAGAATGAGCAACATTAAAAGTGCTAAACCACCCAAAGTTCTTTTGATACAGTAATCCAGGGGCTTAGCCCAGGATAAAACCTTGTACACTGACACATCAAGAAGCTGCTAACTGAGAAGATGCAACTTCGTTTCCACAGGTATGCCAAGAGAGAAATGTAGCAACACAAAACTTGGTAATAAACACTTGGACCTAACAGTACAAGAGATACTGTAATATTCTTTCCTCCACATGTTCCTGCTTTATCCTCAAGACTAATACTAAATGTTAAATGCAACATAAAAAAACAGCATTGATAAAAGGACTGGAAAATGAAAGCTTAAGAAACAACAAACCAGGAAATGTTTCCTGTTTCATTTTGGTGATTTAAGCATGAGCATAACAAACACAACTTCTTTCCCCTCTGTGTTAGCATCCATAGAGGCACATGTTTAAAAGAATGAAATTTTTTCTTCAGAGCAGTTATTGCCTCTCTCTTCCAGCTTTTCTGTCTTCACCTAGCTACTCTACTTGCTTTTAACAAATTCACCAAAAAACCCCCAACCAAATGATACACACAAACCACCAAAACAGTAGGAAAATCAACATACCTCTTCAGGTTCTTTCCTAACATTGAAACAACTTTCTCAACATTAAGCTGTTCTTCTCAACACAGCAATCCCATCAGAGAGGGGAAAGAAATGGAAACAACACTGCCACTGCCAATGGGAAACAACTCAGCACCATCAGGAAACTCTCCAGCAAAGAGGAGAACCAGGGGCTCTGGAGTCACTCACAGAGGGCTGCAGGCAAACCCCACCACTGCAGTTTGCCATCAACCACTCAAAGGGCTCCTTGTCCCTGCAGAAGAGGGACATGAATGCACCCAGTGGATAGAAAGAGCACAGGAATGTCTGTACCTTTTCTCACCAAAGGTCTAACCTGAAATTCTGCATCCCAAAATGTCAGTGGTGGCTTAACGAAGAGCAAAATTGATCCAATCATGTACAACTGCTCCCCAAGCACTCTGCCAGTTTCCAACTATTTTCAGCTCAGGGGATTTCCTGAGCCTAATGTGGTTTGTCTATTTATACTCCTTCTTCCTCCTAATGTATTTCTCTTCCAAGTACTCATCCACTTCAAATAAATCCAAGTATCAGTGTCCTCCATCGCCAAGCTTGGGAAGAATTACTGAGGTGAAAAACAACAAGGTGGAACTCTGCACATTTCTGGGAAGGTTCTAACGTGTCCCTTCAGCACCCAGGGAAAGAGTTCTCCAGGAATCTTCATTTTTGGGCTACAGAATTCCACCTGTGTGTTTATAAACTTGCATAGTATGTGAGACTCCCAATGTTCACAAAAACTACAGTTGGGACACTGTAAAGAAAAATCCTTTAGGTACTAAGGAAACTCCTAACAGAACTATAACCTTCCCATTTAAAACCTGGAATGCAAATGTGAGAACAGTTCTCTGCAATAATCATACAATTCTCCACATTTTTTTTGCTGGAGATGTTAATTCTTGTTTTATGTAAATTCTTCAGAGAAGATTATTTAAGACCACACCACTCTTAAATTATGGTGCAGATACTTATAAGCATAATTTAAGTGTACTGCACCATAATGCACACTTTCTCTCTTGAACATAATCTCCTTCCTGCATAAATAAACTGTATCTGTAATTATCTCTAGTCACACCTTTCTCCATTATTCAGCTTTAGAAATAACCATGGATTGTCCCTGCTAAACTAAGCTAACTTATTTTTTTAGTAGTCAATGATGAAAAAACAAAAGAACTCGAACATTTTGATACAGTTTGTTACACAATGTTTTCAAGAAGCCATGTTTACCAAGTCTATTAAATCCATCACAGAAAACACCCATAAAGAGAAGTCGTGGTAACAGACTTGAAAAGCATGGGGCTTTTGCAATTAGCTTCTCTCCTGACAGAAGAGTCAGTTCAGACTGACACTCAAAATCAAGAAAAGACTGTTTCATTTCATCATGAAAATTGAATGTTTTCACTTTCCTTTTCAGAATAAAAAGTTTGTAAGAGATTTCAAGGATAAGATAAAATGAAATGTTTTCCATTGCTGTAAAAACACTAATGTTTTCATGAACAGAGCCCTAGGAAGAATAAAACACATTAATTGACACACAAACCAGTTCAGCTTTTTTTAAGTGATTTAGGAATTTCAATTTGGACTGTCTCAAATACAGAATATACACACAGCTACTTGTAGTACAGTTTGCAACTAAACACTAAAGATACAGTAATGCAAACAATGGCAAAAGGACTCAAATAAAACCTGATCTTCTGCTACAGCTTCTCAAGGTCACAGGATTCATTTTCAGTATCATGCACCATTAAAATTTACTTTGTTGTACCAGTCACTAAGAGGGATAGAGAATATGGTTTTCACAAAAGGGATGGCTTTCATCTAGACTTTCACCCTCTTTATAGGGAATAACTTTGCCTAACTTTGGAAATGAAATACATGTGTGAAGCTATATGGGCAAGCAGCAAATCACAGCAATAGCTGAGCATTACTTCCCAAACCATATGATAGAAGTAACCAATCTTCAATACTAATCGCTGCAAGATGGTATTTTCCCCAAAAATTTCCCATGAGAGAAGGGGGCAGTGAGGGGAACAGAGGCAGACTTGCAATCATCACAAAGATTACAACACAATGCAAGGGATTTGGAGGAGAAATTTTAATTTCTCTTTACTATATTTTAATAATTGGTAATAAAATTTGTCAAGTCAAAGTCAGCTACGTTAAGAGAACCTCAGTTCAGTTCATTTTTCACATAGACACTGTTGTCCAAAGCATTTCATTGGTTGTTTCTGTGCAAAGCTGCTAAAGGCTTTGGAAGTCCACAGTCTGTATACAATCAGTAGGTGTTTGCTGATGGCAAAACACCTTTGAAGATGCTGCCATCTTTCCCTGGGTTGTGCATCTCAGGCTGCCCCCATCACACCCAGACTGTGACCTCACACGCATCAAACCCACCGAGAACAGTCTTGGGTTCTGTCCATAACAAACAGGCTCTAATCCCAAAGACCAACAAAGAACAATTCCTCTCGTCCAGAATTTTATCTACTACAAATAAATAGGAATAACAATTTTTTTTTAAAAAAACCTCTCTGAAATATTCTCTCTCTCTTCAAAAAATCCTATGAAGTGGCTACTCCAGAAAGAACAAGACAAAGAAAGCTGCAGTTATCTTTCATCAGTGCTATCTCCCCAACAACATAAGCAGCACAAAGAAGAAAATTATTTCACCAGATACAGGAGAGACAAAGAGCCTATGAGGCACCAAAGAAAGCATCTTGATGTGGAAGTTATGCAAGATAAAGATGTGAGAGGGGAGGGATTACACATCTGCTAGGGATCAAGCAGAGAAAAGAGGACAGAGTTGGGAATCAACTGGACAAGAGTCAGAGTAGAGAAAGTGGGGCAAAACCCATGTCTGGCTGGACAAAAACCTGGCAAAAGTAATAGAAGGTCAGAAAAGAAATCTGATGAAGAACTAAGGAGGACAGAAAATGCAGTCAGACAAGAACAACAAGAAAGCTTGGGGGGAAGGAATATTTCTTCTGTAATGTCTGTATTAAGACAATGTGATACAAGTGATTCTTTTTCTATTGCTCCCTGAAAATAGGACATCTTTATCTTTATCATGTCCTACAATATTAGTGTGGTGCTCCTTTGTTATTTTTCAGAAGAGAAGGGGTGAATACTGGGTATATATGAATACTGAACACAGCATTTCCACTTCCAAAATTTCCCCACCATGAAGTAATCTTGCAGCTGCTCCTTAAAAGAACAAAGATCTCAATCATACAAGTCATGTCTCACCTACCTTACCACTAAAACAATACTTAAAATAAGTATACCATCACTCAGCCAAAATCACATCTTAGCATCTTCAGCAGCAGTAGCAAAGGCTTCAGGGAAGTTAACAAATGAATTAATACAAAATGCTTTTTAATGACGTCACTACAAGGTTCTTTAAGCAAGGACAAGGTAACTCTGCTTATGCTGCCTCTTAATGCTTGAACCAGGAGCCTGCTGCCTTAATCTGACACACACTACAGTATGGCAAAGCTAGACAGTGTTTTCAGGAACACAATGCAGAAATACAAAAATCCCCAAACCAACCTAACATAAAAACCCTTTAAAATGAGTGATGAGGGCCACAAAGCACATTAGTGTGGATATTGGATAAAACTGCAGGCCCTGGTTCACAGTTTTGATATGACCTTTTGTTTCATCTGTCCTTAGAATGACAATCCCTCAAATATTTATTTTAAAGGGTGCATAAAGGACTAGTAAACATTCAGGTTGAATCCTGCAGTTTGCTTATTCTTTAAAAGTTTAAGAACAAAAAATATTTGCTTTCCTAGCATAGACAGAGTGCTCATGCAGGTTATCTGGTGTGCTCATAATTTTGAAAATATTGTTTCAGTAATCAAATTTTAACAGAGCTATTTAGAACCAGAGAACATTACAGATGTGTAACAAACCCCACGAATATTAATGGTAAAAAATAATTTCAGTGACTAACTCTTTGGGGTTTCAGTGTTTTAATTTTTTTTGTTTGTTTATATATACATTAAAAATTATATATTTATTCAAAAAGAAAAGGTATTCTTGTACTGCAAGCATTACTGTACAGTGTAACAGTGTTTCCCTCCTTTTAATACACTATGACCCACAGCCATATGCTTTGTGTTTCTAAGGATCATTAATAAGGAAGTTGCCTTAAAGCCCATTCAAGTAACGGGTCAATATCCCCAGATCTGACATACAAAAGGACTTCTAAAACCAAGCTTGTCAATTTTTTTTGTTTATTTTATATCTATTTTTTGCTCTTGTTCACCCTCCTTTGAAGTTGGTCTTCAAAGCTTCAATATCAATAGGAATGCAGCATTAAGGATTTTACGACACTGTGCTACTTAAACTTTTATTGTTTTGTTGCAAAATCATAATCAGAAGGATTAGACTCTTGTATTTGCCTTTTTGTTTCTCTCTTTTTCTGTAATTTACTCTTTTTTTTTTTTTAATTCCAATTCCAGCATGCCATAAATCTGTAGCATGCCCCTTTCAGTCCTCCCACATTGACAAAATAATGCAGTTTACACTTAAACATGCTCAAGAAAAAAAATTAACATTCTTTATCATTTTCTAGCAGAGACAGTTAATACTCTCAGGCTACATTAATAGAATCTTCTGCCATTGTAGAAAGTTTGATAGCACTCTTATTTCAATGTCTGAATTTTTCTCCTTTTTTTGACAAAGACAAATGATTGCCATCAATCAAGATCCAATCGGGTATACACAGAGTCAAGCAAATGCATCACTCTTTACTGGTTTTCCTGCTATTTGTGCAGGCTTTGCTTCATATTATTTTATAGAATGATCAAAAAAGCAGCCGTAAGATAGATCATTCACACCCACTGTAAAATTAACTTTCATGAATAATGAGAGTTTTAAACCTCAGATAATGTATATGTTATACAGAAGATATTGCTGGAGTTCATTTCTGGCTGGAGATTATGTAAATGATATTATATGACCTTTATCATTACAAACAGGACATGCAAAACACATATTATTTCATACATCATTCTAAAGTAAGTCAGAACCTAAAGGAGAATCAGTCATTTATAATGTTCATGGTGAAGTGCTAAGGTTGCAAGAAAATGATATGAAGCACCTGTGATGTTTTCGACTACTCCTCCTCTGAACCTGTTACTTATGTGCTCTAAGCATACTAGAAATAACAAAAATAAAGCTTACCCCCTTTGTTTCTTATAAAGAAAATCAGTATTTTGTTTCTTGATAAAACCATTTCTCTCAAGACCAAACTATGCTGATAATAACCACTTATGTCAATCAAAGTCAAACAATATGGAATGAACAGTAATACATACAGCTAGATTTATATAATGAATGAATAAGTAGTTCAATTTTTTTACACAAAACAATATTTTAAATCATTTTTCTTACATTACTTCCTTATTACTGAACAGTAAGCTGAGCAAAGTCAAATTGCTTGAAGATTTCCTAAAGATAAAAGGTACCATTGACCGTGAAGGCTGGACAGTTGACACACATATGGAATCAATGACGAACTCTAGCAAAGATCTAGCAAACCAAGAAACCCTCAGACTGCATTGCTCCAGACTTCTCTTTTGTGCCCCAACGAGGAACAAAAAGAATATGAAATGTGGTTTAAATTTTGAGGCTTACACAGCTCTTAAGTATGTAAAGGCCTTTATCAGAAATATCTAAATAAATCTATACAAAATTATATGCGATTATTTATATTTATATACATTGAAATCTCAAATAGCCATCAAAGAAATTCCTACTGCCAAAACATCAAGTCTTTGGTATCAGCAAGCAATGAAGTGAAAAATCCAGTTAATATTTTCTATTAATTAATGATATTTATTTAATATAAATTCAGTGACTCATATTATCCTTGTGTCAGAAAGAATACTACGCCATAGTGTTGACCAGTTCTTAATTCCCAGTATCTTTCTCACTTTCAAAACTTCTAGTCTATCATTTCTTTCATCTAACCCTAAAGAGTCCCATCCCTCTGCCTGAGAGGTTCTGTAGCTTCTGCTGGATCACAGCACAGCTTCAGACACTCATCACACACCACTGCTTTACACAACAAGCAAAGAGCAAGGCTCACCCCTGATTTATTTCACATTCACTTGTAACACTCATGCTTCAATCTCCAAAGTCTACAGACAGCGTAAAATAATAGAAATTAGGGATAAGCTAGAAAATCACAGGTATTTTAGATTTTGTAGGAATCATCACCAAAAAAAAAAAACCAGCTTTACAAAAGATGATAAGCTTCTGGCTGAATCAATTTTATGATAGAACACTTGCTGCCTCTACAAAGGAGCAGTTGCCTGCAGCCATCTTGATGCTTGCATGTTGCATTTTTTAAAACAAATTTGTATAGCAATTTTCTTCCCAAGGGCCAATGCAGGGCAGACAAGTCTGTGTGATACTCAGAATTTCAGAACTGCAGCTGACTTGCTGCAGCCCTTCTTGACCTTGACCAGAGCAGCCAAAGAACAAACTCAAGAAAAGAGTAACAGAAAACTCTCCTCAGTGGTAAAAAGCAGGGTCAAATTACAGACCAAAGAGTGAGAACTGCGTTAAATAGTGTAAATATATTTTAATTCAACCTCTGAGAAACAAATAACCTGTTTACGTCTTCCTTCTCCATGTTCTGAATTCATAAGTGTCTTCAATGCCCAAAGCACAAAACTAAATTGGGTCTTTTGCCCTCACTTCTCACATGCAATTCCAAGAAACTGTCCTGTTTGCATTAGCTAGAACAAATGCAAATATCCCCTCAAAGATGGAGATATAAGTCATTTCCTAATACATGCACCTAAAAAAAAAAAAAAGGAAACTAAAACATAAGATGGTGTGCAAAAGACAAAAGAAGAACTAAGAAAAACATTAGGTTTTAGTTTTGAGCTGTTTTTCATTTCTTAACAATTTCTTCATATTTTTCTTTTCACTTGCATCCTAAATATTTAGTGGCCTCTCAGATGATTTCTTAATATATTCAATGCCTCCTAATTACACATATATTTAATAATGTGACATTGGGTAATTTACTTAATAGAAGTTGTGCAGCATTTACCTTATTATAAACTCGAAGTCAGTACAATAAGAGATATACTAAAGATAATTATTTTTGTGTTTTGCCTTTAAATTGTATCAACACAGCCTTGCTCCTCAGGCTGAGCAGATATAGGGATCAGATATTCCAGTGTAAGATAAAAACATCTCAGATTTAAAAGTATAGTTATCTGAAACCAAATTGGCCACACAGTATGAAACAAATTAATGACGTCATGTCATGACAGTATGCTCCAGTCAATTTACTACTTTCTTCTCTTTGAAGGCTTGCCTTCTACTATTTAAAGAAGAAAAATTTCTACTGTCATCAGTTCTGCTGGGAAAAAAAATCTGCAAAGCTCAGATTTTTACACAGAAAAATCCCACACAAAAACAATTTACAAAGTCAATTATAACATACTTGCAGGAGCAACTGAGGGCAAAAGTTACCTTGGTCAGGGAGAAAGGCATGAAAGTTCAATGTCTGCCTTGTTCTTCGACCTAAACAACTCTGAGATTGATGTCCAACAGCACATTCTACATACAGTAAAAACAGCAGTTTATATTTCTCAGTGCTTGCTTGCTTCCTTGTTTATATATTTCAGATTTTTGACCAAACAGAAGACATGTAATGACTTAATCCTGAAAACACTCCTCAAATGGTACTATGTGTATATCTTGTAATTGAATCAATAAATTCTCATGGCCCAGTGTTTACCTTTTGCTGCAGAATGAACTGTAGTACAAGAACTGGTTACAGCCATTATACTGCTAATGTGGCAAATACTGTGGAGTCAGTTTGAGTAAACTCTGCAAGGTTACAAGGTCAAAATAAAAGACTGCATAATTTATCAGATCAGGCAAATCATTTTGAAAGTACAGAGTTAAGTGCGGCATTAGCCCGAGATTACCGCCTTTCATGAATAAGGGTTGGAATCCGTGTTTATTCACTCATACTATAGATGGCATGTCCTGTGTAAACTTCATTCATTTAAAGAAACCCTGACACTGTCACTATTTAAAACAGTGGAACATAAGTAATACATGTTGTTCTTTCGGGATTACCATCCCAAACCATCTAACATCGCCGATCTTGCAAAATAACAAGTCCTGGATTGCTAAGAAATAACCTCAAGCAACGCTACTGATTGCAGTCTCTTTTCCCCACAAAGTTCTGTGACAAATTCAGTCACAAAAACCCCAAAATTACAGTATTTTCTTTTTAATACAAGCTTACTAAAATATGCTGCTGATATCTTTTCATGGCATATAAACAAGTGAAAAAATAAAGAAGCCAGCATGAAGGTCACCTAAACCCCATTATATTTCTGACTTTTTTTTGCAGAATTTTACTGCCACTCTCAATTCTGGACCACTTTTAGTTTTGTCCTCAGCATTATAACATTCAAGTCTTCCTACTGCTGTTCACCAGTTAAAACAATCAGCATAATTTTAGCAAGATTAGCTATATGTGCAATGGAAAATTTAAAAAGCAAGATAAAATCAATTAAAACTCTGAGAATAGATCCTGGGAGTGCACAGAGGCTACACTGTTTTCAACTGCTGGGGTTGTTTTCATGACTGGTGGTTAGTTGAAGGTATGCAAGTAGAAGGTAGGTGGCACTTGAACTAGTATTTCATCCTCAAATTTATTAGAAAGGAAATCTATGGAGAATGTTTAAATGTTTGTAGGTTAAAAGGTGGAACTGGAAGGAAAAATGTGTTTGGGCATGAGAATTGGAAAATATTTCTAAAAATAAGTAGCAATACTAGGGAGACTGACTCCATATCTAGGGAGAGAACATGAATCAGCCTCTATTCCACACCCAAAGCAGTTGGTATTCACTTAGGAAACTTCAAGGGCATTTTTATGAAGCAGCAGAAGCTCACACATCACTCAACTTCCCACTCTCCTGAATGCAGCACTCAGCTCCTGAAGAAACTCTCTTTTGGGGAACACTGCTGTAAGTCAACCTTACATGAGCAAAGAAGCCACTCTGGCAATGCCTAAGAAAAGCACAACTCATGTTTTGGTTGGTACTCAGGCTTTTATCCTGATTGTCCATTTGTGGTTTGATCAGTCCTTCACACGTGTGGGTAACAACAGAGTTACCTGCCAAAATTCAATAATATCAAATTATTGAAAATTATTGAAAACCAAACAACGTTGAAACAATGTTATTGTTACCTTCAATAACAAAAAGACTGTTCTTCCAATGGACTCATCTCTACAGTCCAGAGCACCAGACTGTGTTCACAATTACCTTGAAAATACCCAGTAGGAAAACTCAGCTGAAAATGGCACCAAGCTCCTACATCACAAAGATAACGCAATCTCAAAAATACCATGCTTGAATTTTTCCCCAAAGTTCTCCTCCTCTAATTACACATGTGCAAATTGTATTTTTCAAGAGAAAATAGGAGGTGCTAGAAAAAAAGAAATTATGGCTACTTGCATAGAAAGATTTCACAAGAAGTAATAAACTGCTGCTTTTGTGAGAGCTTACCAGAAAAATCAGGGAAGAAAGAAATCTTGTTTATTATATTACAATAGAGAAATGAATCATTTCAAACACATAGAAAATGAACATATTAAATGAGTGTATTTGGTGTTTTTAACTTACAGAACCATCTTATCTCTATCATCTTAGATACTCTCAGTTACAGTTTTCTACTTGTTGAGAGAATAATGATTAATTGCGCAAGAAAGTTGAGCAAATAAAAAAGGAAAGGGAACACTAAAAATAGGAGAAGATAAGAAGTAAAAGAAGAAATGAATCAAAGAATGACACAGTATCACAGAGTTTGAAGAATGACCAGTCCCAGAAAGTTTCCCTGTACCTCTTCAAGTACTCTAATACGAACTGTGGGAGGAAAAAGACATTCAGGGAATATGACGAAAATGTGGTGTTGGCAAACGATTCATAGCTACAGCAGACAGATGTATCAGAAGACTAAGAAATAACCAAGTTCAAAAGAAACCCAATGGGATTAAGGATATGGGTCAAAGAGGGAAAGAGGGATTAAAGAAGAAACATGCCAGAAAGAAAACGTTTACACTGAGCAGCAACAGAAGCAAGGAAAGAGAACATGCCCCTGAGCAACATTGCTTAGCTGCCTGAAAAGAAAACCAGCTTCATTCGTCTGGGATTTCCTCTCATCAGATAAAAGTGACAGTAGCAGTGCAATCTGATTTCTGTATATAAAGGCACTCCAAAGATAACTATGCAAAGGAGAAACATCTGCTCAGCATGCAGCAGACCACCTCTGCTCTGGCAGGGGAAAGGTATGATGGGCAAAGGACAAGAACATCAGCAACAGCTGCGCTCACTGCAGACTGGAGAGGCTCAATTATCTCTCTTCTAATCACTGTCTCACCCCTGCTAACAGGAATTGTGTGACGGGCTAGGGCCTATAGGTAAGAGGTTACATACAGTTTCTGAGGCTATTATTTAATAGTTTGGAAAAACATTTCGGTAGTCACAGTACAGCCCACGTATAGATGGGATACGTAGATCTAGGAAGAGAAATTAAGTGTAAATCCTGCTCTTCCACCAGACTGTTCACAAGTAATAAAAAAAACCCTCAGGGCAAGGAGGGGAGACAATATTTGAGATTTGCCAGAAATATAAGCTTTCAGGTCAGTTTGTGATGAGTTCAAAAGAATACTGCAAGTCCCAAACACTTTTCATAAAAAGCTTGAAATAAGAACGGACATAAACACATCCTTTGATTATTACTGTAAAACATTTTTTAAATGTTATTCATTTACTTTTAAGTTGTATTTATACATTCCTCTCAAGACCAATACAAAACACAGAAATAATTTCATTGAGCAACTCATCCCTAAGCACAACTGTTTTTCAGGCTTTCATAAACTAGCATGAACAACTGACCAAAGCAGAAAAGCCAAAAAAAAAAAAAAGCTAATGCTTTTTAAATGTACATATAACACAGCTGCATGAACTGTGTACTTAAAGTGGGCTTCACTTATTCTCTGATCTATTTTAACTTCATTTGCAAGCTGTTTGGGATATAAAATAGATCTTTGTATTTTGCCCACTGTTGCCACAAGGTAACTGGAACGCTGAATAAATGACTGGGAAGAATACTCTTGCAAACCACTCATTACTCAAAATTGGCAGAAACCAAAGTAATTTATTTTATTATATCAAAAATTCCAGAAATTTCTGGAACACAAGCAGATTTTTAAAAACTACCACTTCTGCGAAAAAAAATTACGTTAAAAAATTCTGTTCAAAACAGTGAAATCAAGCCTCCTTGACATGCTAGTGGAAAAAAAAATTAAAAACTATTTCAAAATCAAAAGAAACATTCCATTCTAAAAGTACAGAAACTGTAAATGCATCAGCAAGATACTTCTTTTTTGTCCTTTGCACCAAAAAAACTCTGTAATCTGTAGAAATGTTTTTGCTACTGAGGCTTGTGGTTGATATTTCAAGTTTGTGATGATATCAATAATCAAATGATTGTTTTTTGGAATAAACTCTGTGCTGATAAAACAATGCTTTGAAGTAATGAATAATATAATTTAGTGCATTTAAGTCAATTCCAATTTCTCCATAAAATATGCTGAACACCTTGCAGTGCTATCATGTGGACTTCAAGTAATGCCAAATTTCCTAGTGTTTTGTCCTAAGGAGAGAATGGTATGAAAGTGGTCAGAAAAAGAGCTCACACTGGAAACGTTTTAAGACAGAGAACCACCTCTTCCACTGACCTGAATGGACAAATAATGGGGAACAGAAACCTGGAAAGAAAGTCAATTCAGTGCTGATAAGATAGTCTCAGCATTTCTCCTTCCAAGTTTTTCTTTTTTGTCTTTTTCCTTTAATCCTTCACACAAGTCTCACCAGACAGATACTTCGTCTAGTTTTACAAGGGAAGTAGACATACACACACATGCAGGAACGTTCCTTCCACCTCAAACTTCTGTTCTCCTAACAGAACACTGTAGCAAAACTAACACAGGCTTTCTGCTGCATGGGGCAAAAAATAAAAGGTAGAAAATGCTAACACATCTGTACCACGGAAAGGAAAGCTATCTGATTTCACCTGATTGTAGTTTTTACTCTAAAATTTTGCCATTGTCCAATCAAACTTCATAGACACACTTCACACACTTCATATTATGGCAGTTAGTCATCTTTTTTTTAATAACAAAATGAGACAGGCAATTGATTCATCCAACAGAAAAATTATATATATTTATATAGTTATATTTAATTTCTCTGGAAGCCCAATGCTAAAATTTCACACATCTCCATCATCAGCCTTTTAACCCTTCTGCCAATTTGACTTGTGCAATACAATGATGCAGTACATCACACTGGACAGTCATCACATACTGAGCCACTTCAGTCCTTCATTTAAAATTCTTGATACTTTGGACAAAGGAACCTTTTTTTAACAATTTACTATATTTCTCCCCTTGTATGATCAATTTTCCATAGCCTCTTCAAATATTTCATATAAAACCTCAGGAGGTGGCTGCTGCCCCACCTACTGCTAATGAATTCAGGCACTATTAGAACTGCCAACCTTGTAATGGACTATTACTTCTTTCCTTCAGGAACATTAAAGCCATTACATCTCTGTTTGCCTTACACCAAACAAACAGCTGCCTTAATTATTCCAATTTTACATCTTTACCCTTGGCTTCATAAATACGCACAACTTCCACCAAGAAATACATCTTTATCCCAAACACCTTAATAAATCAAGAGGTGAAAATATTACACACTCTTTCTGTTATTTAAACCATTTCAGACATGGAAGACAAAGAAGTATTTCTTTTGTGTGTCCCAGACATGAAAGAGTGTGGACAGGCCAGCTTTTTAGCACTACATCCAGAAATGTGTCAGAAATAGAACTTTCCTGGGCAGATACTAGTTTGCTGAATATCTTCCCCAACATTTGGTGCTGTTGAAACAGAACAATCTTCATTACCAGAGAAGGATGCAAATTTTATAGTCAGCGTTACTATTACTGTGACAACTGAGTCTGCTCCAGCCTATTAGAAGTCAGAGAGAAAATAGTGTACATCCAGGATCAGTAAATCTGACCAACCAAAGGTATAATCATTTCCAAATGACTAAAACTGAAAGAAAACCTTAAGGAAAAAAAATTGTATCTATTATGACTATGCCTAAATAGGATTATTCAACCCTCCTGAGATAAAGTTATGTATTGAGTGAGTGTCTAAACACTAAGAATATTTGTGAGAAGAGAAATGCAAATGGTTTCCTAATTATCTACAGCCTATTAACATGCAATCCTGATTACTAGCAATTAAAATCTCCTTAAATTTTATGACAAAAGTTCATTGAAACGTTGAAAATTATATGCTAATTATTGCACTGTAATGCACATGCATAGTGTGTCTTCTGACTACAGACACAATAAATAACAGAATATTGTGCACAGAGTAACTTGAAACTCAACTTAAAAATGCAACATGCTGATTTCATATTGCAAAAATTCTCAAAACACTCATTAAGCCATATTAAAGAGTCTTATAAGAAATAGCAGTTGTCAGTGTTATCCTATTGCAAGGTTATCAGAATACACTAAACAGTATAACAAAATCTATATAAAGAAATTATTATTTAGATCATAAATAATTTTGCTTGTGTCTATGCTACAAAAATTCTCTGTTTACCCAAACAATTAAGCATCTTTTGGGGAGCATTTTGGAATGAATATTCCTTTCTCCCTGAAGAAAATATGTTTTCAGTTTCTCCAAAGGAATCAAAGATGGTTTGACATTTAGGAACCTACATTTTGAATTAGTACCTACGCAATTCTTTAGTCTACATCCTGAACAAACACTGAGTTATTGATTAAACCAGAATACCATCCCAGAATAAGACCACTGGTAACTGAGACCTTCTTCAACATCATTGATCTGCCTCATCTTGCCTCCTACCAAATCCTGAAATATCACCAAGATTGTGTGCTTGCTGGTCCTCACCATCCTCAAAAAGAAAAAAGTTAATATTACCTTAATCATAATTAATTAGGCAGAACTGTCTCTTGGTGTTTTGCTGAATGGGACTCATCTTTCTCCCATTTCTCCTCTGGTGTCTCACCACCTCCATTTCTGTAGTACTGGTTATGGTATTTTGAAACAATATTTTGGAACTAATCTTGTGGATGAAAAAGTTCTCCCTTATGCATTTAGGTAAAAACTTTAAAGAGAACTATTGAGGATGAGTTTCAAAAGAGAAGAAACACTACTCTAGCAACATCCCTTTGTTCTTTTATGACAATCCATTTTCCTTTTAACAGTTCAGATCATTTTTAGATGCTTAAACAGTCTAGACATTAGAGCTGTTGAATAAAGCAAGCAGTCACACCTGTCATTATTAGCCTATTTTCATAGATGTAACCTACCCAACACACTCTTCAAATTGCTGGTTTTATTTCCTTAGAGAAGGCTCTTAGATAACCTGGAGCACACAAAGACAGAGAACCTTCTGAGGGACTCACAACAGAATAGAAGGGATTAGACATAGGGAGGCCAAGAGCAAAAAGAAGGGTCTGAACTGAATTGCTTCTTATCTGCACATATTTGCATGCACACTGCTACTGAAAGCTAATTTGGGGAGCAGGAGGTGGGATATTTAGTTTTAGGTTTGCTTTTTTCCCTACAGGTGGCTCAAAAACATAGCAAATATGCACAAAGATATAGCAGATTACACTAAATCCCAGGAGAGAGCTCTGTAGAGGGCATGTGAAAAAGGGCTCCATCAGTAACTTAATAGAAGAAGCCAGAAAATCCTTTTCCAAAAAAGCGTTGTTTAATTAAAAAAAAAATTAACAAAACACTGAACTGCAGCATAAACTCAGGTATTTGAAATCCATTTGCAACTACCCTTAAAAAAACCTCTAGCTAATATGCTGGAGTTTGAGATGCAAGTCATACATTTGAGATTAGAATGAGGTTGTAGGTCACAAAGCTGTCTCAGCACAGGGTTCAAATATAAACATACATAAACTGGCTTCCATGCCAGACTGGAGAGATTTAGTACCTTGACATGTTCTGAAAAATATATAGGGACACCAAAAGCAATAAATATAAACCAAAAAGTGGCAATCATATAAAGTCCTGAGAGTTTAATATTAATAGAAGAATCTAAAATTTATACATGCTTTCCCCTCAGCTTAAAACCCAGGTTCCATTTTGCTGAAACTTGTTAAGTAAAAATAGGAAAAAAAAATCTCTAGATTCCATTATTGGTTAATGATTATTTTGGTTATATTATAGTACTTTATGAGATATGGTAACAACAGGAAAAACTGGGGTAAGGTACATCCAGAGCCAGTGAAAATAAATGTGTATGGGTTCAGTCAAGTCTTTGACTGTCATGTGCCTTTTAAGGTTGGGCCCAAGGAGAAATCACTCATACTGGGACAATGAAGTAACATGGTCAAGATCAGAGTACTTTTATTTTATGCTCACCTTAACAAGAATATGAGCCCTTTCTAAATAGAAAGAGACACCAACAGTATTAGGCTAGTGATCTTCCTCTTAAAAACAGTCCTAAGGAAATATAATGCAAGTGGCTACAGAGGCTTTTTCCTTCCTAGCATGTAAATATACAAATCACAGGCTTCAAATTTAATCTAAAATTTCATGTAAGTTGAAACAACATCCTTTTCTTTCTATGCCAACTGTGTTCAAAAAGATATCTAATACTTTCACTCATTGTCATCAGTAAAAAGTAGCAGTGCTTCCAGAAGCTTTTGCACTTCATAAATTAAGAGCTGATACGGGGGAGGGTTGGGAGACAGTTCTCATGCAAGTGAAAGCATCTAGTGTTAACAGATAAAATAAAATAAAAAAAAAAGAAAGACCTAAAACATTCACAAATAAAAAATAGTGTTTACTGGGCACACGAAAAACAATGAATTGGCTTTGTGTGTTTTGTTCTCTAGGACACCAGGAAAAAAGATAGATAAAAAGTATCCTAGGTGTTCATAAAAGGTAGAACAGTTTTTTAAAGTTAGTCTTACAGTTATTTTTCAAGCCCCCAGTTTTAGACTCTAATGTTTTATGTGTCGTTATTTTGCTTTTACTGCAAAAGGAAGAGCTGGCTCCCAAAGATAAAGGAGATTTTTGGTAAATGGTGAAGGTACAGAAATAAATGACCCACTTGGCTAGTGTGTAATTACACTGGCTGAGATTGTAACAATCTATCACATGAAGGAGGATGACACCACGCTAAGGGGTTAGTCAAAGGAGATAGCCTTTGACTAACTACTGGACACAGGCGATCGATACTCCACAGATATTGTTCTCTCAAAAAAACAATTGAGTTCTAAAAAAAAGTTTGAAAATAGATTCCTTCTCTCCTCCCAGATACTGATCAGAGACTCATCTTGACCTTATTCTGGAAAAGCAATGCTTTCTTAAACAGGTATATGGAACAAATAAATCCTTCCGCGTCCTGAAAAGCATTTTTACATACAGGAGTTTTGCTCTGAGATAATTTCCAGCTTCTGTTGTTTGGAAGAGGTCCTCTAATCAGCAAATTAGAAAGCACATATTCACTGAGAATAGCCTGCCATTACATGCTTTGCATCTCTCATTAACAGCATAAAGAAATCCAATAGGAAGAGGAAGGCAGGGAGCTCAGACTGTGAGGATGTCAGCAATCACTGGAGTTTTAACAGCCACCACTCACATCCTGTTGTGATGAATACACTGCAAGTTCCACCAAATACTCCTTTGCAGTAATCAAGTTAAAAGAGACACATATATTAATTTATTTTGAAGCTGGGAGAAGAGTGCCTTTCAAACTGTGAGTACCCAGGGAATGCACCCTGATGTCTCAAAGATTTCAGGAAGACCCAACAGCACCTGCCAACACCACCAAGAGGCTTGTGGTGGCAAGATGAGAAAGAACACACATGAACTGAGAAAGAGAAGTGGGTTTGATTTTAAACATAATTGTCACAATAGGGTGATCAAAAATTTGAGTTATAACTGAAAAATCAAAATAACTTTAAAATCAATATAATCAATTAAGTAGACAAATATCAAAAAACAACCTCAAATGAAGCCATGTTCACATAGCAGGAAATGTACATTAGCATGAAACCATTCATGGGTTTACATTATAGCAAACAAAAAGGCAGACAGCCCCAAACACTGCTAAGAACACACAAAGAGAATATGTTCATGCAAAAAGAATATTCTGAAAATCATCTCCCTTCGGTTAAGAGAAGGGTGTTGATTGAATTCTAGCATATATTACTTTTCTGTACAGCCAGACAACACAAACTACTATGGAGCTAAGGATATTAAAAACCTAATTCAGCTACCTTTCTGTTCTCTTTAAACTTCTCCAATGCCTCACTGAAAAGATTCTGCCTACACTTAAACTTCAGCTAGGATAAATCAAAATTTTGCTAAGAGGTCTTTACCAGCTATAAAATAAACCCACAAATCTTAGGACAGCAAAAAATTCTAGTCCTGAACTTGAACCAGAACATCTGACCTGCAATGACAGAACTCAAACACCTCCCCTCTTCCCTGCTGATCAACTCCTTGGGGAAAAGGGATGCTAAATGCTACCAAATAAAACCTCTCTGTTTCCACTCTATGTTTTGAACTTTGGTAGAATATCAATGCAAAAGATACAGGAACAATGAAGGTTCTGGCCAGTGTATTAGAGCCAGAGTACTTCTTTCCAGAGGGTAAATTAGTTGATACAGATGCACCATTATCTAACACCTTAACACTAATTTGAATAATAAAACATTGTAACATTCATACTGCAAAATCAAAATGAGTTTATAATTCAGGCATAACCTAAGAGTAACAGAACAACAGCTATAGGTGTGTGTTGAAGGTTTTCATGTTTGCTTGCTTTTATAGTTCTGCTTTCAATAATAATAATAATAATAATAATTATTATTATTATTATTATTCAACTCCTGATAACCCATCATATTTATTTTTAAACATCAGCTGGTACTCCTGGAAGGATCAGACATCAGAAATATTTTCTAAGTTTTCCCTCTTCTTAGAAAAGACTAATTTCACCAAATATAAACAGTAGAATACTGTACTACCTAACCTGAAGTTACAGGAATAAAATCTGAAAGTTCTGTTTGTAGCACCCTGACAGCCACTAGCTAGTTCAGAAGCAGGAATTAAAAGGATCTGCAGTACTATAACATTAATTTAATTCAGCAATTTCAAAAACCCCAGACTTTTACATATACATATAATAAATGGGGAATATTAAGAATTCTCATGCCTTGAAATGATGTGTCTGTTTGTGGTTTGTTTTGGTTTTTTTAATTTGTGTTTTAGGCTGTGAGAGGTTGAAGCAGGAAATCACCAGGCATATGGAAAGGAATGCTTAAATGGACATGTATAAAAAAATAAAATATCAGCTTTTTATTTCTTCAGTAATTACACAGATTTTTTTAACATTTCATATCAAAATTATCAGTGTCAGATTACAGCCCTTAAGAGATTTTTAATTCATTAAGCAATTGATTTTTAAAAATGTGTATATACATGTGTGTGTATATGTTACATATGTTACTCCAAAACTTTCAACTTCAGCAACATTTCAAAGGTCACACAGCCTAGCTGTACCACAGCATATGGAAAACTTTACCAACTCCACCATACATTCAGCTATTCATATACATGTCATATTACTGTTATTCTTGTTAATCTCAACAACAATGTTTAGATTTTGAAAAGTAAATGTTATCATAAAATGACTCTGTAATGATTCCTCTCACTTCTGTTTTGCACAACACTTCAATTTGCTTTCAGATTCATCACCTCAGACCTCTTGGCAGAGTCTTGCCTATATCAGGCAGTAGTTCAGCATGAAGATTACTTCTACATCAAAGAAAACAATAACAAGATGGAATTTTTTACAATTTAGATTCAGAAATATTTTTATATCATTGTAACCTGCCACTCTTTTCTAGGTCCACTTATTCTACGGTTTATTTCTAAGTAAATCTTTAGTTAAAGCAGGAGTAAAAACCAACATAGGATGTGATTCCTAAGTAATCATTCTAAACCATTAAAGAACAAACTCCAGAAACAGTAAAATTTACCACCCACTTATACTGGTAGACTGATTCTAATTGGTTGTTCTCTGAAAATCTTACTCTCAACTCAGTTTTTGAGCTTCTACCTCTTGAGCCTAAGACATCAGACTGAAAAGATGCACCAGGTGTGTACCACGGGCCCCAGCAGGGACACAGAGGCATCAAACTGTGATTTTGGTTCCTGAACAGTCCAATCTGAATGCCTTGCATGCTTCTGATGATCTACATGAGCCAAGAGTATGAAAAGATAAGATTTCTGACCAGCACTGGCAACACTCTGGGCTCTTAATGCAATTCCACTTGAAGACTTGTGAAGACTGACCTTCTGCAGAGGTGTTCCAAGTTTTTTAGGGACCTGCCTTAAATTAAGCAACAAAACTCCTATTTCTGGTGACAACCCACATAGAGGTTCATGCAATAAAATTATGCTGATAAAACTATCAAGCAGATGAAGGCAAAAGGCTTCTGAAGGGAAAGAACATCACAACCTGGCTTTACCATGCTACAATACATAAAGCACACATCAAATTTTGCTTCCTCTCCCTGATAAAAACCAATTGAATAAGCAACTGTCTGCTTAAAATATCCAGAAAAAAAATACACTGCTAGCTTTAGCTGCAAAAATAATAAAAGATAATATGATTTTTCTCTGTTAAGCTATTAAAGAAAGTGTAATTTAACTATCATCACAATGTTTCTTCCCAGAACAAGTTTCATGTCTGCCATTTACACTTTAATAAGTTAGCATAATACTGTTTTCAAAGATTTTGTGTAATTATATCTCTGTCTACATATAGAAAGCAAAGCATCTGGTAATTTACCAATACCAGTTTGAGCAAATCAGCAAATTCATCCTCACTCTTGCAAGATGAGGCTTTTTGACAACATAACAGCAATAGTAAGTATACTAAAGTTGGAGGAGGAAGAGCTTGTTTGTTTTAAAGTCATTTCTACAATGATAGCCAGTAGATCATATAACACAATTCAGAGGGGAAAAAAACACCCCCAGGCATGGTCTATTTAATTTGAGAAGTAAATTCTATTATATTTGTGGGATGGCATTCAATCTCCCCTCCCCTCCCTTTTCAGTTTGAGGATTAGTCACTATCACTAGACTGAAAAACCTTTTCTGTTTCAGGCAAGGCTTTGTGTTCTCTCTTCCTCTCCTCACTCTGCAGTGGCTTCAAAGACCTCAGTGTTGACTGTATTTCTCTCAGTTATGCTCCTCACCCAGGCAATCACTTTAGCATGTCTATACTAAGTTGCAACTCTCCTCTCCCACCACCCAAGTCAATTTTTTTCCCCAATCACCACTTTTTTCAAGGTCCTGCTGGCAAAGCATTTCTGAAACCAAATTCTCTACCTTCCATGCTTGGTCATTCACAACTCTTTCACCACTGTCAAAAGCAGCTCTTTCCCTATGATACAGCCCTGAATTAAGCACATTTTGTTCTCAACTATTGTCTGATTACAATCCCAGCATTTCCAGTCATCATTTTTTCTGTTCTCTCTGAATATCTTATTGTATAATTTTTGAAGTTAGAATTAGCAACTATTTCTAAACTTGCACAATGATCATAAGTAAGCTATTTATTTGTCTCTAACCCAGAAAAGAATGAGTCACAAAGACGAAAATTATCTGTGCACAACAACTAAAAACTCCCTTGCCTATTTTCATCTGGAATTCATTTTAATCCTTATGGAACCCACGTACCTTGTTGTACTATGCCACATACCTTTCCCCACTAAAAACTCTTCATGTGTTTGCATATGCAAGTCATGTTTCTGTCTGAACACTGATACAGGCTGTGGAAGATGAAAATGAAATTCTTTCCTCAAGTCTTTGCCTTGAAATGAAAAAACTACCGACTGCCACTCTCCCAAGAGAAAAATCTCCAAAAACCTTGTTTTTCCAGTAAAAGAGGGATTTGAAGATTTGCCTTTTCACATGAAAGGCAGGCAGCCATCCATCAGTTTATTAATGGGTGAACACCATCAAACTGCTGCCTCCTTCCTCGTGCCCAGAAAGAGCAAGAAGCTCCTCTGCAAAAGGTCTCAGGATAACAAGGCAATTTTTGGAAATAACAACAACACATATATTATTAAACCTTTGAGATAGGTTTCAAGGCAGTTTTCTTCATAGAGACTTTTTGCCCTTGAGGCTTTGTAGGCTTCCCCCACTTAATCCCAACATTTTCCTTGGAGAAACTGGGCATAAAGTTAAACGTGATGCACAGTCGTCCTTCATGATTGAGACAAACTCCAGAAATGTTCTCGGTCTAAGAAAATCCTAGGACACTCCTGCAATCAACCTTGTTGACCTCACTAACCATCTTCTTCAGCCTAAAAATAAGAATTTTTTGAATTGAGAACCTGAAATAAAGACTTGGTTTTGCTGGATGAGCCAAACAACCTCTGAGACTGGATGTTCTACAGTGGCCCTCCACTACTTTGCAAAACCAAGCTAATAAATAGCATTGCTACTGGTAGTGAAGAATTAAAGTCAAACAAATAATCAAGTAATGGAATCTCTATAATTAGATTTTCTTTCATTATTCTTATTATCTGTTCTATTTTCACCTGAGTCCACTATTCAATTTAGATTTGCAGCTTGAGGTACAGCAGAATTTGTGGCATGGAAGAAGATGGAAATGCTCTCCTTGGAAGTTGTAGCATTCAGTCTCATGTGTGACAAGCGCTTCACATATTTTAATCCTGCAACATCTATTAAAACATAACACCTCTCTAGAAAGACACCAGAGAAACTGAATGAAAATTCTCAACCAGCCCCTTCTTGAAAGAAAGTTAGATCCAGCCCTTCATTATATTAGGCCTGAGTTTAAAAAACTGAACAGTAATTTCTTCATATTTAATAATGAAACACTTTTCAAAAACAGCTCTCTCTCAAAAGGCACCTCTTTGGAAAAAGCAGCAATGAAAAATGGGCACAGCCAAATTGGAGTCTGCCAAAACAGACAAATATAGAGACTAAATGAGCAGTTACACTTTTTCTCTGATAATAAAATCACAATCTGTAAAATCTAAAGCTTCTGAAATGTATGCTTTTTACAAACTTATTTATTAATACTAATTTTGTACATCCCTATCTCTCTAGA